>JBCEWB010110769.1:0-11818 GCA_039654565.1 Peronia peronii
CCCCCCCTAATCAGTTTCAGGTCAAAATGTCAATTTTCATTTTTTGTGGGTATTTTTATAAAAAGTTATCACTTCTGTAATAGAGTACAGGCCAGAGTATTTGTATGAGTAAAAAATTATGTATTGCAGATTTTTTTTTACAGATGGGAAGTTGTCAAAGTTCAGCAAGATTCCTTATCAAATTGGGGGAAAAGATGGTACTGCCAACTCTTTCTCTGCTCCTATTGATAACAGCAACTGCTGAATTTAACATGGTCTTGTGAGAATTTCTACTGTTAAAAATATTTTTTTTTTAAATCACTGGACTTTGGTTGGGGAGATTACTCATTCAGATTCAGTGAAGTGAATGACAGGAAATATCTCTGCAAGAGTATACCAACTTACCAAATAGCAAACATAGGCACCAAGCCACATTTGAAACCCAAGAACAAGCCCTCCAGGAGGCGTTAGAGAGAGAGAATTTCATATGTCATGGCCTGTGGTTACTGCGAGTCCTCTCAGCCAAATTGTAGATTTTGTGCATACTGAAGATTTTTCAGTGTATTTTATATTGTCAATATTGCATCTCTCTCGAAACTTTTTTTTTCCCCTATTTTTTTTTTAATCTCCTCAAAACTTACCAACATACTTTTATTATATGTGAGCCACATGAGTTCCTTGATGTTATAAAAAAGTGACAGACGCTTTTTGTTGTATCTGTTTTACTTCTTGAGAAAAAAAAAATAATGAATAAAAATACAATTTTGTTCAGTTTCATAGATGGCATTTTGAAAAATTCATAAAAAAAGAACCAAAAAAAGATCCTCAAATTTCCTCTTGTCATTATCTTAGATGTTAAAAATGACATGCAAAGTTTGGAACGATTTGGTATGATAATAATGGAGGGGATATATTTAAAAAAATAGGGTAAAATCCAAGATGGTGGCCATTCCCATGGCAACCAGACAAGCTAGCGAGTTTCCAAAGCCATAATCTGATTCAGACAAACATGCTAAATACATATGCACACCGTGAAATGACCCAAGGTCAAAGGCAAAAAGAAGTTTTCAGGTGCCTTCCCCTTCCTTCCCACACCTTAAATAGCATCCCTTTGGAACAATGACTCTGAAGTTTGAGGTTTTTAGTTACCTGGCAGGAGGGGGTGCAGGTCCTGAAAATGAGGTTTTGGGACTAAAATATCAAAATTGGGGTTTTGCTAATTTTAGAGACTTTGACTCCTTCTGATACTAGAAAAATAACCGATTGGGCCAGAAACATATGCTTTATGCCCCAAAACAGCACCAACATGGCACCATTAAGAGACTATAGAAAGATTTGAAAGTTCAATTACAATTTTCTCAATTTGTATGTTTTCTTCACTTTTTTCCGTAAGGTTTTTTCATTTCTGAACCAATTGATTCCATAGCAGATATATTCTCCATAACATGTGGTTTGATAATATTCATCCTTTTTTCTGAATTACATTTTTGAAGAAAATTGGATATTTGGTCGATAATTGAGAAAAATTTACATCCGTCAGTATATATATTTAAAAAATTTATTACAAACATTGTATGACATGTAGACAAAGAACAAATGCGTATTTTATTTTGCCTAGAGCTATGTTATTCATGTGCAAAATTTCAAATGGTTGCATTCAAAACATAAGAAAAAGAACCCTTGGGCTTTTGAAAATAGCTAATTTCAAAACGCAAAATCCAATATGGTGGCATTGCCATGGCAACTAGATGCAAAACAACAAATTTTTCCGCCCTTTTCCTCTCATTTCAACATACTCAATCTTAATTTGAAGCATAAAAAAATCCTTAGTTCAGTCATTTAGCATATCACTCGTAGGACTGGCACCCCCCTTAAAAACAAGAAATCATGATCGCTGTAAAATGTTTCATGGATTATATATCAGAAATTTTTAGCATGCATTGGTCACAAAATTCCATGAATTGATGTAGGACACTCATGCTTGCTGTAGCGTGAGTGCACTCCAATACATTTACCTGTTGAGAATAGTTAAATCACTTCACAGTAAGATCAGATTCCTTGACAAGTTCATTACTTGATGATTGTCTCATTTTCAGTATAATATTGGAACTGCATAAGCTTTTGTATTTAACATTGTTGATGTTTAGTTGTGGGTGCACACTTGCTCTCCTGCTATTCCACAAATGCCTTGACAGCCTGCAAGATGTAAATCATTTTTTTTTTTTTTTTGGTATTCTTTTTAGGGAACATATGTGGAGATCTCAGAGTATCAAAGCAAAGTGCAAGTTCTTCACAACAAATATGGAGAAGGTCAACTGGCAACCCGCAGTGGTAGTCTTGACTGGCAATAGAATCCACTGTTATTTTCTATACTTCCAATCAGATTTAAGAACTGACAATAACAGTGCAAAAACATAAAAGTAGTGTTATAAATACAGAGTTTTATTACTGGTGGTAATCTTAAATTGGTTCCTAACGAGACTCTTGCATACTAAAAAGATTTTATGACTCAACTTGGCTGGTAAAATCAAGACTGTGATAAAGTCACTTCCAACTGCAGCTGTTTTGAATAACAGAAGATGATTTCTTTCAAAATGCTTTACAGTTCAATGCTGTTGTTTTTTTTTATTTAGCTGTTTTTATTGTTGGTTTGTATTTATTCTTTCAATGATCAAAGATCTATGAAATTTATGTCATAATTAATTGTAATCAGCTGACAGAATAATTATTTCATAAATAAATATTTTATTTTGTTAAAGCTTATTACAATATAGTGTCAACAATATGATTGATCCTATATTGTACTACATCACTGTTATGTTTTTGCTGTTTTTCTTGATCAAATACAAATCATATTCTATGATACCCAATAATTTTAGGCAGTATTTGTATATCAGATAAAAAAAAAATTCATCAAAAGTTGATGGCAACAAAGATTCCACCAGAGGTGAGAAAGCTTTTTTGCCTACTAAATATCCATGTGCATGGAATAAAGTTTCACTCATGAATGAATGTTCTTCTCTTCCTTCGTGTTTCACAGCAGCATACAAACGTATTTGGTCCTGTGGCTTGCACATTTATATATTTGAATAATATGTGTTAAACAAACTTGGGAAATAAAAGTTGTCCTTCAAAAATACAGTTATTTTCATAAAAATTTACACCTGGTGGAAGTTTTATTGATTTCATCTTACTGATATTAGGGCCATAACACAATTTTTAAAAATGGAGACGGTGATATATCTCCACCTGTAGCTAAACTTTTATAAATTCTTTGCTTTTCTGTTCTGTTCCATCAGTTCTTTCAATATGAAGACTCCTGGAAGATCAATGATGGGGGGAAATAGCTCATTTACTCAATACATACTTAACAAATAAAACCATTTGCATTGATCAAAGCTGCCTACAATTTTAAAGGTTTTACAGACAACTAAGCATTTTTGATTGTAATGGTGATGTGCAAAATTAAAGATATATTATAATTTTATCTACAATTTGCCATAAGTCTCTCATGCACAAGTCAAGAAGAAAAATATAAATGCAGTTAGTTAATGTTTTGTAGGTTTTTTTTGTTGTTTTTGTTTACAAAATGCAGTCTTCTTCAGGAAAATGAAATGACCGACAGTAGAGAGAATGTGTTTTTGTGCTTGTAGTAAGAATGAGCATAGATACTACTATGGATGATGCTTGCATTATAATAATTCGAGACACTGTTTCTGTTATCATTCTTTGATGCTGTTTTTGTTGTCTTTACAAGCTTACTATCTGATGAAAGAGGGTAACAAACACAGATTAAAACTGAGAACGCAGTGCCGTTTGTTTATTCAGATGTTTATATTTTATTGTTTGGTTATGTTTATATTTTATTGTTTGGTTCCATACTTCCTGAATTAGTATCTGGATCTTAAAAACTGATGCTATTTGTGTCAAGCAGCCACATTAAAAGAGCAAGCATCTTACACAGCCATGTTTCCCATTTGCTCTGTCACTTTCAACTATCAACAAGTGTGTGCATTTTGTGGCCATTATGAGTCAAATTCCTCTCACAGCACACTTTGACTACAAAAGTGATGGCATGATATGAGTCAAATTCCTCTCACAGCACACTTTGACTACAAAAGTGATGGCATGACAAGAGCTAAAACAGGAAAAGAGATTGGATATTATCTCTTGTGACACATAACTCAAAAGGCAGCACAGGATCACAGAAACTTAAGAAGCATGAGCTCTAAATGTAGAGACATGTATGCAGCATAAGACAGAGCAAAACAAAACTATCAATGAGTAAATGTAATGCTATGAGCAATAGTTACTTTATTGGTATAGCAAGGCACTTACTTGGTACAATTATTTTCTATGTTTCAACTCACTACCCATCTCACATTAAACAATCCATTTCAGGATTTAAATGGAATGCATTCCTACACTGTTACCTCTAAATGCAACAGAAAAGAGGAAGAATCAGACCAAGTGCTTAAAAAGCATACAGAACATTCACAGTCAAATAGATAATACCACCAATTTAAACTATTGGACTAAAAAATCTCTCCATCAGTTGCAAATTAGATATCATAGAGCAGTAAAATTGGACGGAATATTCAAATAAAAATACATATAAATTCTTCAACAGGCTTCACTACCAAAAAAAATCACAGGACGGAATATTCAAATAAAAATATGTGTGAATTATTCTCATTAGTTTCAATATCCTAAAAAACATACAGAACAAAATATCCAAATAAAAAGATGTGTAAATTCTTCAATAGGATTCTGTACCTAAAAAAACAAATGCACGCACAAAATGAATATGGCCTATCTATACAGCATGGTGAATACAGTTTAAATAGTCTGTTTATATAACAATAAAACTATAAATAACAGTTCTTTTATTTGGAGCCTAAGACTTGCACCTGCTTTACATAATTTGGTGTTACATTGCTGGGTTTACAACAAAAACAGTTTACCTCAACCTATCCTCTATATTATGAAACATGTCCATTTAACAAATGACCAATGGTCTTTCCCTTGCAAGAAATTATTTTTCAGAATCACAACTATCCAATCTCAACCATACAAAGTATAACTTCATAGTGAATAATATTTCATGTAATGCTTTTTTTTTAAAATGGGGAAGTAATAAGGTATGCTCATCAAGATCTCTGGTCTCTTTACCAAGGTACTTATGTCACAGATTCACACTTTTATTCACATTGCAAATAAGGCTTTTAACATCATTAATAGTTAAACTTAGTTCAACCCATGCTACAGATAATACTGATTTCCTAGTCATAAAGCGAGTATGCACATGACTTCTGTGTATTGTGGTTTAATGAATATAAAATAATTGAGGGTGTCAGATAGTACGTTTTTTTCAAGCAAGTTATCACTTAGTCAGCAAACAAATGTGGTTTTGATTGTGCTAAGTATAACAATATTATAAGGTTTCTAGTATCTTTGTGTCCTCTCATCAATTTATAAAACAAAAGCATATCACAGCAATTTGTACGAATATCACAGTGGATTTTTGCACAAAATGATAAACAAAAATTCTGAATTCTCATAGAAAACTACATATAAAAAATAGTTCAAGCAAATCATTTTTTGAAATTAATACTAAAACTCTATAAACCTTATTTCAATAGTGATGACCTTAATTAAAGATAAACAATTAAAACAGTGCTATGAAAAATAACATTGAAAGTGGTGTAAATTCATTGTGTTTAAAAGTAAGTTATCATTAGCATAAAAACTATTATGGATCATTTTATATGTAAGTCTTCAAAGTCAAGCTGTCAACTAAGATGTTTTTTTTGTTACTTAATATTAAAAAAATAGTTATCAATAGCAGAAACAGAGGATTCAAAGAGGATTCATACTCATGTTAAATTACATCACACCTCATTATGTTTGTATTAATATCTTGGCAAAGTCAAAACCTGATAGATGAACTTTTCTTAATTTTGACAATGGAAGAAATAACAAAATATACATGTATAAAATGGAAGATAAGCGGCTCTGATTTATAACTACATTGAGATAAGTAAACTAAAAAACATTTCATTTTCTCATGGTATGTGAGCTTTTATATTATAAATACATTGTAAGTACCAATAAATTTTTTTTTTTTAAATATAGAACAATAACTGGAACAAAATACAAGACAACTCTACTTACATGAATAATTTCTATATAAACAAACAACATAGTTAAAGCTACAGGTCTAAATATAAATATGGTGTCTGTGTATGTGTTTTTTTTTTCTTAATCTACATTATGAATATAATTCAAACAAAAGGAGCTATACCACATTTCCATTTTTTCTAGCTTGCATTAACTAAATAAAGCTGATAGAAGAATGCTCTGAGCATTGTCAATACAGTAGAGTTGAAGTCTTTGAGACTATTTGAGGAAAGCAATCTGAAAGGCAATCAATATATGAGCTACAATGATGTGACATTATAAAGTGATAATGTTAATAAAGTGCTCATCCTAGTATCTATTCAGCTTCCTTTCATGGGATCTGTTTTGAAAATATGGTTTTCTTTAATCGAATGATTTTTTACTAGAGCTCTCTAGCCTTAAAATTGCTCATCATTATGAAACGAACTGTCTGTACTGAATGCTGTTGTAATGACAGAATGTTCAATGCACTTTTGTCAGGCTTCTGTAATTAGAAATATAATTTCCCATTATTCAATGGAAAGCCAATGATATCATACATGTCAATATGTCAAATTTCTAAAAAAAGATTTTATGGAACAATTATTGAGCATTGATTAGTCTCAGAGTTTGTTTTCCATACACTGAAACTCTAAAATTATAAATTAATTATCGGTTCAAAATTATCTCAGATGATCCATCATTGAAGAGCAAAACTGACTAACTGTAAGACCAGTTACAAATTCACAATTTCATTCATTATGCATCCAGGTTTTGAATACTTAAGTGCACAGAAGGTATCTTAATAAGCTGAATAATAAGATGAAACCTCTAAAAGGTTAAGATAAACTTGTAAAGTACAAAATGTGTATTTACAATTAAATAATTAAAAAAAAAACTACAATTTGTAATGAAAATAAACAATGAAACAGCAAAAGCATCATAGAAAAAGAAGTATGATTTTAGTGGTAGGAATGGACAAATTCAAGTAAAATAAGGCTAGATAATACATCTTGATCTTATTTCAGGGGCAGATTGCCGGTGTATTTCTGAATGAGCTCATCAGCATATCGTCTCTGTTCGTCACTCAGTAATGGAGTTTTCTTCCTGAAAAAAAAAAAGAAATGGACATTTTGTTAGGAAAATCAATCTGGCCATGCAATTTTTTTTTTTTCCCCCAAGATGGAAGCAGGAAGGCTATATTGAACAGTTTGGAGGGGGAGGAGGAGGAGGGGAGGAGAATGAGGCAGGGGACAATGGAGAATGTATCAAAGTCAATGACTTGTTTCGACATTGGAATTAATAAAGTCAGCTGCAGATGATGCCTGACATCACAATGCTAAGGATGGTGGCACGACACATTTAAGTGACAAAACAATCATATAAAACAGAAACTATGAACTTATAAAAATCAATTTATCTACATATATTTCTTGTACATAAATACAGTGAAATCAACTGGGAATTGTCAATAAGTTCCACTCTTGAAAATAAAAGCAGTAATGATTTTATCTTTATCAAGATTCTGACAAGGATCAGAACTGTAGAAGACAAAGTCTGAATGTTTGGTGAGATAAAAATAATCCTATGGAAATGAACATAGTGTATCTACAAAAATGCACACTAGACAAATGCCCATGCATAGAAGTAGAAGTGTGCAGCAGAATGTCGCTTACAGCGATTTCTGTATAACAAGTACTACAGATGTACTTGTAGTGTGTCTATGACATGTATTTATTCTGATCTCTTTTTTTTCTTTCTTGGCTTTTCAACTCACCAATGTACTCCAATCTTCCTTCACTCTCATATCATTGAATTCCTTTCATAATCCTCTCCCTTGTTGGTTTGTTTTTTGTAACATATACATGACGTATAAAATATCATATCTAAAGCATATTTCCCCATTCTATCTTTCTCATTATATCCATACCACCACTTAAAACACTCTGTCTGGTTACTAATTACCAATAAGCCTCCACCACAAAGAGCCTTCAAAGAAACAATTTCATATCTTAAAGAAAGTGACATTAAGACTACTAAGACTACTCACAATGCTGCGAGTTAGACCCAGCTATCAACCTGATCTCTACTTTAGCTGTTCAGCTAGTTTATCTCTATTCATTTTTATAAAAAACATTTTTCATCTGCTCAAATCTTTTCAATCAGACTTCACTATGTAGAAAATTTCATTTTCATTTATCGACCCATGTGTTAAACACCCTTTTTCCAATTATCATCATAAAGACAACAGGTCATTGCAAAATTGACATTAAGAAGAAAAAGAAAAGCCGGGAGAAATACCTACAAGAAAAGTAAGAAAGTTTATGAGAAGATACATGCAGTAATATCTGCCTGCTCACCCCAAACCATTATTGCTCAATGATACAACTCTCTATTTTTTTTTTTTCATAAACTATCTTTTTCTTTTCATACTGATTCAAAATAACAATTACATGTACTTAGCTCAAAGACAAATGTTGAACAAAGCTCATTTTTTGGAGTTGACAAAATTACCCACTAGATTTAACTTTTCCAAACTGACCTCTTACAATCAAGATCAGAGCATTTAAATATAAGCAGATTTTCCAGCAGCAAAAATGTGCACTGTCTCCTGTTCTTGAAAGGTGAACATGTTTATTTATTAATGAGACTATAGTTTGAGCACTTATTTGATTGCTGGTATTTGTGCTGAAGATAAACCCAGAACCACATTGTTTTTGTTTTTTCAAATCCTGTTAATGTCCTAATATATGTCTCCTTTCTTTTTTTTTTCCAGCAGTCCTATGGTGCTAGGTTTTCATTTTGAATTATTCTGCAACATGTGCCTGTTCTACATAACAAAAAAAAAAGTCAAAGACAGAACCAACACCCGTGCCCATTAGACCATGCTCATTTTCAATAATACTTCAAGGAATATCTCAATTAGTATGGAATTGCATAATGAAAATTTATATTTACATTGTAATAGTTCTATTTATATATAAAAGAACAAGATTTTCAGTATGTAGACAATGAAAAAATCAGCATATGTGAGATTGATATGATAGAAAAATGGAATTAAAAAATGGTCAGGGATTGTGAAAACATAAACATGTTCAAAAATTGCACATAGTGCTAACTGACATGATTAAACATTTTTTTTTTCAATGATAAAATTCAACAATAAAATCCTTGAAATTGTCACTGTTATTGAATAATACATCTCAATATCATCTTAAATTTAAATTTCATTCACTTGGTCAAAGAAATTGCCATGTTCATTTCTTAAACTTTAAAACTATTTCATATTTTTATCATACATTGTATTTTGTATAATTTGGGCTCAAACTTTTACTTGAAATCTCGCATGGACACAAACTTGAGCATAAATGTCACAACTACAAACATGTTACCACCATCACTCTCTTCCTCTTATAATTAATCAGCCACAATTCATTTGAAGTGCAGAAAACAGACATGAAAACAAAAATAAGTCCAACTAGGTAATTCAGATACATGGTCAGTTATTGATATTTTTGTTCTTTCTGTTTTAATAATGTAAGTTAAATTATAACAACATATTATAATCATACATTACATAATTAACTATTATATTCATCCATACAGTTAGTAGTTAATGAAGTTTTTTGTGTTAAACCACAGCTACCGCTTTTTAATTCCATGCCAGCATGAATTTCAAAGATATCTTGAGATGGCACTGCACACAGACAATTGGCAAATTAAGACTTTTCAAATGGGAACAAAGATTCTATCTCCTCCAAAGTAAAAGTGCTGTCTTCTTTTTTTAGCGAGGATTTCTCATGAGCATGAGTATAACCCAATTTTCCACTCACAGTTATACAAAGGCCACTGAAGAATATAACTAATTAAAAAGTTTGGAGAGAAAATACACGCATGAATGTTTCAAGATAGTTTTTAAGAAAAAAGAAAGTCTAGCACAAAACCATTCATGACAACAAGAATTAGCTTCAGGATAGATTGAAGATTATACATTATATGTACTTGTACATTATCAATTTGCAACTAGAAGACAGCGTCTGGCCCAAAGGTTTATTTTGAAATTCAGCAGGCAGTGCCTGATGAAGCTGTGATCAAAAGTCATGCAATAGGATGTATTCACATACTTTAGATCAGGTCTTAAGGAAAAAAGATCTCCTTTGTTGGAAACTTTAATTATATAAAACTGTCTGCTCATTAAATAATACAGGCAGGCATAGAGTGCTGAACTTTATCAAAAGGCATGAGGAGATAGATGGAGAAACAACTTGCATGACTTTCAGACCACACTTGAAGTTGAAAACTCTGGACTGCTCTAAATAGCATTTATGATACTTGTATTATAGGTTACGTTTTTTTCAACAGTTTGGCCGCTACAAAATGTCAAGATAATGAAACACAAAGTTTATATCTCTGCAACAATAAATACGGTGTACGATCCAGTCTCTACGTGAATGAGTGTGTAACTACTTCTATATTACAGCTGATTAAAAGTTACCTGGAGAGGGTGCGCTCACAGCTGGAGCGACTGCTCATGCTAGAATTAATGCCTGTGTCATCACCGTCTGATTCACTGCCATACGTGCAAGAGGAAGGAAAGACAGCGTGAGTACCCAAAACCCAAACAAAAATTGAGAAATGAGCATTCCCTGATACTGAAAATTGGAGTGTTCCACACTGACAACTGACAGAATAAACACTTCAATACAGTCAAATTTTACAAACAAAGATGTCATGTACAAAGTCTGGCTACATGATAGTAAATATGGACTTTTCTCTTTGGGTGTCAGTTTCAGTGTTTTGTGACTGTAAAATGAAAGGCATGGACAAGAATTATTTTGGTTTAATTGTCTAAGAGCCATCGTTTTACTCATTGAGGGGGAGGGGATCATGAACTTCCTCCAACATGGATGCACAGATGAAACTGTACTCTGTGGCTCGATTCTCTTGACATTTTTGCTTTTTTGTTGTACAGTTGTGAGCATTGTGGTTTTTGCTGATGTTAATGCGGGTGCAGTTGCTGCAGCTGTCAGTAGAGGTCGCATCACCAAAATTATAGGGAGAATCTGTAAATCAGCACACCTAATAAGCAACAAAATCAGTGTCAGCTCGAACCGAAATTTGAGATTAATTCATAGGCTACCGAGTACAGGCGAGACATATAGACAGTTTTGGTACAAAACAAAACCAGAAGTTGAAACAATAAACCTGAAAGGCCTGAGATTCATCCTTCTGGCCGTTCTACCCCCACGACCGAAGGAGAATATGCCCATGTCATGCTGGTTGGTGCAGGCCAGGAGCAATCTCCTGTAGCGATCTTCTGCTACCTGGCGCATGCGTAATCCACGGAATTCATTGATCTTCACCCTAAAATGTTAGTAGTTACAGAGGTCAAACGCAAAATTTATGATGAAGGGCGCTGTTGACCATATATCATACTGTCATCTGGTTCCATTATACAGAAGGAAAAGTCCTATTGATAAATTCTGCGAGATCAATGAAACTTGTTCAAAACTGCCATAAACATAAGGATAGTCCTAATGCCCTTGAAATAATATTATAATTAGAACATACTAATTTGTATATCACGGCGTCACAAAACCCCTGAAATTGTGACTTTTAGTTCGGGCTGCGGTTTCGTGCTGCAAGGCCATTAATCGTCCTCCCCGCCCACCTGTCACGG
>JBCEWB010110780.1:0-7500 GCA_039654565.1 Peronia peronii
GAGAGAGAGAGAGGGGGGGGGGAGGGAGGGAGACAGATCTTTTGACAGAGACAATCAGGGCAGAGTCATGGAGCTTCTGCTTCCTGTTTTGTTTTGTTTTTTAATTCGAGATAGACGTTATTATTTCATTGCATATATAATTGTTGTATATTAAAATATTTTTTGCTTTTACCTCTTGTGATTTGTCATATTTGTCATGTCATTCTGTCTTTCAACATTGTCTACAAAGTATTTGTGGATATCTTACTCGCAGTTCATTCTGACTACACCCATTTGTGTAGGGGCTCTTTAATAATTTGACTTTGCACAGCAATATAACGTAACGTCTTCGCTTAGACTCTACAGGTATTTACAGGTAGATAAATGAAATCCAAATGCAGTTAGAAATAAACAAATATGCTAGAACACATTGATTTAACTAAATTCATAAACTGCATTTGTCTAAATGATTTACAAAAATACACTTATACACTCAGATGCACAGTCTTATATACACAGCTAATAAATTAGGCATAAATTCAGAAATTCAGCATTTATCCCTTTAATTAGTGAACTGCTTAGCTATTGAAATAACTTTTAGCGATTATAATGATTTGTGGCCAGTGAATGTATTTCTTTTTAAAGACAAAAGCAGGTTTGGAAATTAGAAATCAGTCACGCCAAAGTCATCAAATGAATTTACATAGGACTAACCTAAGAGAATTTTTCATCTGAATTCTGAGTCTGTTTCATAAAAACAGCCAATTAAACCTAGCAGATCAAGTAGGAATATTGAAACACAATTACACATATTACGCGCAGAGAGGACAACTGTCATCTCCTCTCCCCCCCCCCCGCGCGCCTCTGCACCACCCCATATTCGCTTCCATATAGCAGACTAAGTTTTAAGTTGTTTATAATCTGATAGGTAGGGAAGATTCCTAGACAAACACGCACCTACACATACACACACGCACTCACATACGCACGGAGAAACCTGAAAATACAATTAAAACCAAGGAATTGAAGTCACTTGAGAGCATTCATCTGTCATGCTATATCTGATCAAATCAGAATTTCAAAAAGGCCTCCGACATGGCAGAAATCGAAGATATATTTTTTGTGTTGGATTAAAAAGTAACAACAACAACAACAATAACAACAGAAAAAAAAAACCCGCACTGACTATTGCAACAAGGTGTTTCTTTTCGGCCAGTCAGATGACAGTTTGGTTTGATTCGGACAGTGGTTGAGAGACCTTGTTGAATCTAGATCTAGATTCTGGATTCCAGACAGGAGAAGTTCCACACCACACCAGGATTAGGATCAGATTTAGAGTTGGGGTTTGATTTAGAATTAGGATATGGGAGTTAGTGTTAGTATAAGGGCAAGGGTTAGGATGAGTTATAGAGTTTATTTAAGTATCCTTTTACGTTAAGTTATAATATTAAGAGCACCTGGTAGCAAAAGATTACTGGATTATTTTGAACGCCTGGTAGTAATAGCTTCATCCTAAAGAAAATTGGTGTATCCTCCAAAAATTGCGTATTTCGCTTGTTTGCACATTTTTCGTTTTCCGGACATATCCAGTTCATGGGGTGGCCTTATTACAGTGAAAAAAGAACAGAATTACCGCTTAGATCACGGTTTAATTAGGCTACTGTATTAATTTTCCTGATTTTCATTTTTAGGGATCAAAATAACAGTATTACTTCTCTCAATGCTAGCACTTCATGGTCAGAAATCTTATTTACATTTCCAGAAATGTGAAATATTTCTTATTGTTTCAAGCAAAACTAGGCTGTTACCCTAATAAATGACACAGTTGCTTGAGCTGTGACAGGAGACACAATTACCATACTTTGACCAGAGTCAAGAAGAAATGCCCTCCATTCGGCCTGTTTCAGAATTTATTTCTTAATTTTATTGTACATTCACTACATGTTATTTTAATCTACACATCTGCACTTACCACTAACTGGCGCCCATTGTTAAAACGAAAAAATTCATGAGAGTTCGCTTCGAGAGAGATGCTATTTCTAATCGCGAATCAGAGCGAATTTCTTTCTTTTGCCATTAGGAAACACTTTAATCTTCATCTAATTCATGGATCTCCTGTGACTGAACCAAAGTAATTTGACGCTAGTGGTACTGACACCAGCTATGCCTCGAGTTCTATAGACATTGGCCTGGACAGCCTCTACACCGGACCATTATCGTAAACCCTGAATCGACAGTGGGTGATAGTTGTGTGGAAGGAAGTGTGTGTACTGCCCCTGATGAGCAGTTCTCCATTGAACCCTTGATCAGATACGACATGATACTCGTTAGGTGGGATCACAGAATAAAAAAAAAAAAAAAAAAACTGACACCCGTCTATTCCATTATTGTTAAATAATAATTATGCTCGCGAAACACTTTCCCCAATCTTGGTATGCCTGCGGACAATAGGAAAACAATATCATGAAAGAGGAATGAGCTAGTGACAAGTTGGTTTCGACTGCAAACCTTAAAAAAATAGATAATTGTTGAGGAGATGGCAATGGGTGAGTAAATTATGAGTAAAGCTATTTTAGAAAATAAACACGTCGTCCGTTCAGCATTACATTTTATCTACTATATTTTTATTATACTTTGATCAGCCTTTTAACGTGTAATAATAATTGTACCCATTGTGTTAGGCACAATATAGCCGTCATCGTGCTGTTGTGCCGTTAAACCCCAACACAACAAATAAACAATATTTTAGAGATCATATCTCACACATTTTCATTATGTTTGTAAAGCAAGACGGAAAAAATAATTTAATTATAAGAATAACACTTAACATCAATGAATTCAGCATTACAAGAGACAATCTTCACTCTTATTTTTTCATCACTCTTAAATCAATGGTTTTAGAAACAAACGAGACTTTCCTTCTCACTCTCTTTTCTTGCTCAGACACTAACAGTCACGTTAGTTGTGATCACGAAAAAACAGCCAACTCTTCAATTCGGCACATCATACAATGAATAGGACCAAACATGGATAATGTATAATTAACTGCAGTTGTCATAAGAAGTAATCATCCATCTCTCTCTTATCTCCCATGTTCAGACAACTGTCCTGAAGTTAAGTGTTGTGATGAATCTTTCTAGTGCAAAGAGGTCGTGAGTCAATGACAAAAATCACTCATTGTCCAGCTTTATGTCTCTTCTATCTTTCCTTTTATCCTGGACGGGTCAGGTATTTTTATAGAATGATATGTAAGAGTACTTAGCAAACACTGCAAGAGCAGATGCATGAATGACTCTCTGCACCAGTTCCAATGAGAAGATCATAATATCAGCCTCAATCATTGGCAAGGATTCACCACGATAAAATTTAATTGCCTCTAATTTGCTCTAACTTCCTCGTCGATGCTTCACCATTTCGATGTGCTCTAGCTTTTATAACGGTACATTGGTTAACACATCTAGTTTGATCAGAATTGCTTGGTGCTATTTTAGCTTACAACAGTTCAATTGATGTGTCTTGATAAGAATATGTTTTACTACCGCGTAATTCAAATGATTCTTTTCATGTCGTGTGCTATAGACAAAAACACACAATGGGAGGATCTTCAAACACTAATAAAGTTTCTTTGAGGCCTTAGCTCTCCTATTATTGCCTCAGCTGAATCGCTGTCATTCCGAAATCATACCGAAATCGTCGCTGGGTATCCTGTTATGGCCTTTCACTGTGCGTAATGGATAGGCACATATTCTTTTTAAGTTTATTGATGAGTACGACTGATCCGTACAGGAGCATTTGTCGATTGAAAAGATTATTACTGTTGTTACTTTTGTCCTGAAATAAAAATCAGGACAATAAAATTGTAAGTCCATAACACAACTAGTTCGCTTTCCATCAGACCGTTGAAAAAAAAAAGTAACACATTTAAAATGATGCAATATCAGAAAACCCTGCCGCTATTTTTTTTCTATTTCTGCCACTGTTATAGCAGCGCCAATTCATCGCTCTTAGGACTTCTCGGCTATTAACATATATGTATTTCTACCATCTTTAAGCATTATAACTAGATAGCACCGTTTGAGATTAGTAAAAAACATGGCAAATCTAGATCTGTAATTTTCTTTCTGTTCAGTTTTCATAACCACTCCATTCTACTGTGGCATAATCCAATCTATCCCATTTCCATAGGAATAGAGATTTGTTATCTCAGAACATCAAATATTTATATCCTCATTCACCATATCAACTACCTACTCCCACAGTGTCAGACCCGAGACATAACAATCAAACTATGTAACAATATCATCGTTCACAAGAAGACGGAAGCTGCTGCCATTTCGAAAAGAAACTTCTTACCCTCACATAATATCCATATTTTGACAGTAATCGACGCAACTGCCAAAGGATGCGCAGTGAAAAAAATAATCAGCTATGAAAGTGAATCTCTTCCCATGTTTTGGTTTCAGCAAGTGAATCCAATATATATGAACTCGAAGACCACTGACTTCCGTAACATTGCTCTTGCACGGATCATTGTATATACCCACTACAAGGGGCCAGGTTTCTTTCAATCGGATCCATGGTTGAGAGAACTTAGCTCAGAAGATATTTTAAACCTATTGTTTCGCAAACGCGTAATCAGATTGATTATATCATGATAAGTAGGGAATGGAGCACATCGGTAATAGACTGTAGAATAAGATCAGGTGCTGATTGTGATACATATCTTGGTATCAGCAAAGATAAGACTGAAAGCTTTTAAACAACCAACAAAAGGAATGGCCACCAAAAACAACAGTGCAATGTTAAGGAATGAGGCAACACATCAAGAATTTTTGATTCAGACGGAAAATAAATTCGAAGCACTCCTTTTAGCTCTTCCAGAAGAAGCACCACCAGAAGATCTATGGCAGGGTATCAAAAAAGTATTTCGTTCGACTGTAGACAAGATACTTGGTAGTAAGCCCAAAAGGAAGACAAAACCATGGATTAGCGAAGAAACTATTCAGCTTGCAGCAAAGAAAAGAAATGCACTTCAAACAAACAAAAAAGAGGAATACCGGAGCTTAAAACGTGAAATACAACGGAAAATACGGCAAGACACACGCACCTGGTTAGAGCAAGAATGTCAGAAAATCACAAAATTGGATAGTCGGCATCAAATCAAAAAATTTTACAACCAGATAAAATCGGTTAAACATAAACAGGTCTCACCAAACCAACTATGCATGAAGAATAATATGGGGGAAACCGTATCAGATCCTAGTGAAGTCTTATCGAGATATAAAGAATATGGTGAGGAGCTATTTCAAAGCTCTGAATAAATGATAAAAAAAATAGACACTTGATAACAACAGACCTAGAGCCACCACCACTTGAATGTGAAATCGAAGACGCCATCAAGCATCTGAAAAATGGGAAATCACCTGGTCTAGACAACATATCTGCAAAATTTCTAAAACATTCCTCGACTTTAGGCAGAAGGGCAATACATCTATTATGTAAAAAGATGTGCGAACAGCAAGAGTGGCCAGATGAATGGAAAAGGCAAGAACTGATTATGCTGTACAAAGCAGGTGATCCAAAAGAACGCAGTAATTACAGAACAATAGCACTTATTAGTCACACTACTAAAATATTACTGCACATTATTTTAAACCGACTACGTAATAAAATTGAAGTAGAATCTGCTGAAGAGCAAGCTGGATTTAGAGCAGGAAGAAGTGCAGTTAGCATGTTATGTACGGTGCAAGTTTTAATTGAAAGGTTGAATGAAACGGATAAAGAAGGATACTTTATTTTTTATTGACTATAGTTAGGTTTTCGACAATGTTGACCACTTGAAGTTGTTCGAAACAATGAAACAAATGAGGTTTCCACCACACCTAATATCACTTATATCGGCACTGTATCAAGAGGCTGTGATCAGATAGAACAATTGTCATTCAGACCCTTTCAAAATATCTAAGGGTGTTCGTCAGGGATGTATTTTATCTCCCCACTTATTTAGTCTTTATACAGAAAAAATAATAAGAGACGCAAATGTATGCAATACCGGAGTAAAGATAGGTGGAATACAAGTATCTAATCTGAGATATGAGATGGCACAGTCCTTTGTGCAAACGACAAGCAAGAAATTGTAGACTTAATAGAAAGCACAAATAACACCAGCAAGGAAAGAAACATGAAACTTAATGCAAAAAAGACCAAAGTTATGTATATAGGAAAGAATAATAATTATCAACCTATTACAATAGAAAGTGAAGAACTGGAGAAAGTTGACAGCTTTAAATACTTAGGCTCAATTAAGACAAATACAAGAGATTGCTCAAAAGACGTCAATGCGCGCATAGCAATTAGAAAAGAAGAGAATGACACAGTATTGAGCACGATATGGAAGGACAAAGATCTTGCAAATGATTTAAAGATTACAGTTCTCAAGACACTGGTATGGACTGCACTAAAATATGGAGCAGAGGCGTGGAACATCAAACAGAAAGATAAAAACAGGATTCATGCTGTCGAAATGTTGTTTTATCGAAGACTCATAGGTGTTAGCTGGACAGAAAAACGCACAAATCAGAGCATACTAAAGCAATTATGGGAAGACGCGAATTAATGGGCAGCATAGCGAAGAGAAAAATGAGTTTCCTTGGTCACGTTTGTCGATACCCGAGAAGATTTGTAATGAAAGATGCTATTCAAGGAAAAATGGAGGGGAAAAGGAGGAGAGGCCGACCAAGAGCAGGATATATGGACAATATGCTGAACTGGACGGACTTAAACACAATTCGCATCTTCAGATGTCTGGAAGATCGCAAGGCGTGGAGAACTACGAAGGAGGCAGCACAAGCAGCAAACGCCCACAAGGACGACGCTGGATAATATAATGTCAGTTATACCCTCTACCCTCATTTGCACATTATTGACTACTGAGAGAACAACCAGTGGCAAGGTACAAGGCATGGCATATATTGCCAACGACCCTAGGTAGGATTGATACTAATCTTATATAGACATTTCCTTGACTTTTATAGGAACACAGATTTCAGAACATCAAATGCTGGTCCTATATTGTAATAGAGATGACTTACTTCATAGAATGCGTGTTGATCTTAATATCAGGATCATATCGATTCTTCCTTTTCTTCTGAATTTGTAGTTTTAAAGACAGCCTATAAATTACAACATGAACCAGGCAACAGTATCGTGGTGTTTAGTTTTTAATTACCCACCTTTTGCAATAATGGGCATTTTCAGCAAATAACATACCATACCATCATTTGAAGTGACAGAAAAAAAAATAGACGTTTTCATTTGCCATGTGGACTTTTATGATTATGAATGTATGTGCCGCAAACAAATAACTGTCCATTCTTACCAATAAGGTTTGTTATGACGCCGTAAGAGTTATGTTATAGTTTATATTTTATTTACATCACTCAATGTGTGAGACAAATGACATGAAAAAAGTGAATTGCCAAAATTTTTGAGGTTTCAACCATACTGAAATAAACAGAAGTT
>JBCEWB010110780.1:10000-11818 GCA_039654565.1 Peronia peronii
CACACACACACACACACACAAAACCTCATTGAAAGCCAGGAAAAAATAGAGACACAACAAGGTTCTACATTTTGAAAAAAAAATCAAAATCAGCATAATTTTCTCTTACTTAATGATCCAGAGGGCATATTGGGATGCTCATAAAATAAAAACTTTATCTTTCAGTCTATTTGTAACTTCTGTGACATTATCATTATAGCCTGGAAAAGTACCCTACTTTTTTTTAAGAGTCTCAGACATTTAGTTATTAAATTATAGGGCTTCAAATTTGGCAAAACATCAAATTTCGACATAAACAAGCTAGTTTTAAAGATAGAAAGCTAAAACGTCACACTTGTATGTATGCTAAATTCAAATATAACATTCAATTTTAGATAGCTATACATTTAACCCTTTTGCACCTGGAACTCCCCGCAGGGAATGGCCCTCTCACGACAAAAGGCCCTAAATTTCTCACGGAAAATTGGTTGAAATCTCGCCATAAATGGCATTACCGGTTGTGACCATTCATGACCTGTGGGGTCAGTAAAAACTTGGTTTAACCCTATGCTAGTGACAAATGCAAAGCTTCCCATAGTGATAAGGCTGGTCTAATACTAGTAATAGGTCTCGTGAAAATTTTCCAGGTACAAAAGGTTAAAACCCAAAGCTAGTGAAATCGGGGTACCGTGAAATCTATGCCATAGATCTGCAACAAAACCATAAAAAGCTTATGGACTCGAAAACTGCTGAATGTACCCGTATGAAATTTGGCACAAAACACAGTTGCATAAAAATCTGTGTTTCTACCTACATAAAGCGAAAAGAGTGTTATTCTAAAAAGGCGATAATAATTTAATAGTAGAATCTAAACTCGCCAGAGTTTTGATCCGAAATGTACTCCTATAGATCGACGCGCTCAAAACACTAACACGTTTTCTTTGAATAACATTCAGTTTAGTCATCCAAAATTCCAACATCGAGGTGCGCAAGCTGACTGTGGAAACCAAATGCAGGCCTACGCACATATTGTCACTTGCACTAATGGCAAAATATGAAGAAAACCCTCTACAAATTTAGATCTATATCAATGAGCGTACCATTTCCAAATAAGTTTGAAAGTCAAAAGAAACTCCAACAAGTTCATTTGAATAATCTAAACACGAAAGTAATTTAAGGATCTAGATCTAGATCTCTACAGATGTAAATATTACTAAGGGGCCTACTAGATCTAAATTTAGTCTAGATCTAATTATTGTCGAGGTCCGTCAATATTGACAAACTTACAAGTTAAATTAGTAAAAGATTTACTATTATTATTGCAAATAGATCTAATTGGAACCTCAGTGTACAGTTCTAAAGAGAAGCCAATTTCACAATATTTTTACCAAATAAAATAGATCTAAACTTGTTGCCTCAAATCCTCAATCGTGCTCCGCCGTTCTAATCAGCGAAGCTCTCCATCAGGAATGAAAGACAGATCCATTGTCTGAATTAATATGTGAAATATAGATCTAGATTTGCTTATCATCTAAACAATAAAAAGGGAAAAAAATAATCTTAACACAAGCACGATCCACAATAGTCTTTAATCGTTTAGAATCATCTCGCCCATGGGAGTCCAAGTTCCGATGTTTGTGCGGGAGGGAGATCGGCCATGGGAATGATTTTCATGGCTTCGCTGATCGGGCGAAACGTTGAGATGATTTCTCTTTGCAAATTCGGTCGCCAAAGAACAATTATATTTATTCACAATGTTCTTTTCTTAAAGAAAAATGAATTTTCTTTTCATACGAGCATCGAAAAATGGAAATTGTCAAACCAAAGGGCCTGTGTTTC
>JBCEWB010110791.1:0-11817 GCA_039654565.1 Peronia peronii
AATTGCCAACTGAATTATGCCCGAAAATAAATACTGTGATGTGATAGAAGTCATTCCTAAAGGTTGAATTATGATTATTTAGATGTAACGATAATGAAAATTTCCACTCCTTAGACATAACAAATGACGAAGCACACTACTTTGTTATAGCTGCAGAACAAAAATCTAAACGAACGCAGATCTAGATCTCCCTCAAAATCAAGCCACACCAGTTTCATGGGATTAAAGCACTGGGTAAATAGGATTCAATGTTTGCAATTTCCAGACCACAATTATCATAGTCTTAGATGTAACGCCTGTCAAAGTGATGACAAAAATATAATTGACCTGCTAACGCCTCGTTTCACTTCGCCAATTGTCCAATAACTACAGAAATGGTTCCCGCGTGGTCATTTCCCGTAAATTAAAAAACTGACCAGGAAAAAAAAACTAAAAACGTGGATGCCCACTGGGCCATTTCTTAAACGTAACAAATGACAAAAATTCATGTTCTTGAAAACTGGTCCAGTTATTTAGCTTGTTGGGTTATTTTTTCACTGCTTTTCTCTATATTTAAGAGCCCATGATTATCAAACCCACTCCTAGAATATCTCATGACCAGAAAATGGTTTCTTGTATAAAAATTTATCACTCAAGAGATCTACCCACAGATGACAAAGAAAGTTTGTCTAAGAACACAAAAACGATGGACCTTCAAACACTAAACCCAGATAGCATTTGAGGAAAATGATCCTTCACACTGAAAACAGAAGTATTGGGCCATTATCTAATGTAGCAAGCCAGGATCTTATGTCAATTATTTTGCCATTGCAAGAGTATCAAGAGAAGCCCTCAGAAGACGTGACAAAATGAGGTTAAAAAATAAGGCACATTTAGGACTTCAGACCTTTGTCAATTCATGTCTATCCAGGTAATCTTTATAGATTTGTTTTTTCTGTCTCTTCAATGAATGTTTAGGACATACAAGCAATGAAAAAAAGAAACTTTAGTGTTTTTCTTTAGGACATACAAGCAAATGAAAAAAAGATACTTTAGTGTTTTTCTTTCTTTTTGTGAACCTGAAGTGTGGGTAGTGCACTAATGGTCAACCTTTTGAGAATGGCTCATATACTATAAGCAATGACAGAGCAATGGCAATGTTATTATGTACTCGTAGTTGGTCTTAACAGTGGCATCTCTAGATCCTATAAATTGTCCAGAAAGTATGAAATGAATTCATTTCCCTCTGAGAAAGCAAATAATTTATAATTAAAATCAAATTTGACACTGGCTGAGATCAAATTTGCATAATTCCAGTGACTGAATGGGAGTGGAGATTAATAGTGAATGGAGTGAGTGAGACGATCATACCAAATTTGCGTATCAGTGAAGCAGTTAATATTCAAGTTCCTTTGGGATTGTGCATCCAGCTCATAAAAAAATAACATGACAAACAAAACACCTACCAAAAGCTTTTTAACAGTGACATTCCTGAACTTCTAAGTGGGAGACTGACGGCTAATCCTTCTGGAAAATTCTGTATACCTATACCAAATGCTAGATTCCTGTTGAAGCAAAACAATGTGGCTATCATATTACACTTGACAAGTTCATGTTAAACATAAACAATAGCGTTTGTAATTCAGCATCCATATAAAGTATCAATACTATATCAAAGAGTTCACATAAAAATATGAGGCTATATCATAATGCTTAATCATGTATAAACACAGAATATATTTTACATCAATAGCACTGTACCCTAAATTCATGCTGATGCTAACACATATCTAAAAAGAAAGATTACAAGTTAAGTCAAATTATGACAGGAATAGAATAATATAAAGCTAGAACCTAATATGAGCTAGGGGAGTCACACAGGTGCAAGTACAAAAGAAAAAAAAAAGGATGTTTTGAGTCTTGACTTAATGATGGCTAATGGTGGAAAAAAACTTGAGTGTGATATAGAAATGCATGGACCAAAAGATGTAAAAGAGCATTCTTCCGTACAAGTTGTGGTGCAATATATTTATCAGTTATAACTTATCTCTACAGAGGATAATACTGGCAAGAAGAGGTGGCACTGGAAGAGAGCTACAAAGTAAATCATCTGAAGGCCCCAAAATCATCTTGGATAATTTAATATTCTGCCTGAACTCAGCATATTTCATTTCCTGTTAGAAACTATAAGCACTAGGTGGAGAGCAGTCCTACGGTGAAATCCACTGGAAAAAAAAGGATAAGGGATACATCACAGTTCTTCTGGAGGATATGTTTGGATATGGTGGGTGAATTACAAGAAGATTTTAACAGGGCTGTCAGTACAAAATTGAGCCAACCCCTGAACTTAGTCGGCTAGTATTCGAAAAAAATACATACAACTTTCATTTCATCCCACAAAGACCTAATCACACACAAAAACAAACTGAATGCTTTGTCACACTGACAAAAAACAATACAAGAAATTCTAATCTATGTCAGTGATGAATAATACTAACTGGCAGAATGATAATCATGGCCACAAGTGCTTTCAATACTTCACAACTAGACTAGAGCCAGATCTCAAGCATAGTTTGTAGAGTAGTGACTAGTAATGTATAAATCTAGTGGATGTAGAAGCAAGCACCAAACCGTTCAAATGATGACACCGACAGGTGACACTGAGAAAATGAGATAGTCTTAAATAGAAGATCCAAAATTAGATCTAGATCTAGCTCTACTGGCCTCAAAGGATTAGAACTTGCCTCAGACAGAATAACAATAAACAGGAGAAGCGCTCTTTAAAACAAGTTTTTAAATCATTCTAAACTATAATTACTAATGATACTTATCCACCAATCTTCCACTAGGTAGGCTACAAGGTGAGATTCAAAACGCGTTCCCAGATATGGAAGGAGATCTTTTTTGGGGGCCTTGTTGCCAGGCTCCTATTTCTCTTAAATGCCTAAAGAGTACTCTAATATGTGATACGATATGATTCATCAGTCATTTCCACCTGGTTCAATAGAAATCCAATCTGACAATATTGGCACAAAACCCTGCTCCGTGGTTATGTCTGTGGTTACGGTTCCATAGTGGATATTTGTTAGCAGTGAAAATTATTCTAAATTTACTAGTCAACCGGAGATGGCAATAATCGCGGCCAGTTTCCACACCGGCGACCATAACGCCAGAACCGCGGATTGTCACAAATCCCGGATTTTCGCAGATCTCCGAAACTCTGACAGCCCTGTTTTAATAAGCCATTTTGACAGTCAGTCAATTTACTTCTCTTTGTGGGTACAACCGGTATAACACAAGTATTGCAAAAAAGAAAAAAGATCACTTTTTCTCTTGTTTTCTGAAACGTGAGTAACAAAAGTTCTTAAAAATTCATCATGTGACAGAAATGATTCTCTCTGATCATGACAATTTTTTGCCTTACATATTTCAAACAACAGGAGCAAAAGTGAGTTTTTCCTTCACACAATTTTATACTATACTGCCTGTACTTGGCACAGGGAAGTAATTTAACTAGCTGAAAATATGGCTCATTCTCCACAGCTCAAATCTCCTGAAGGTCTAAGCTTAGATATGATCTCACAAGGCCTACCTTGCACTTTCCAGTGTTGCTGCCTTTGTTTTCCCTACAGCCCCAAATCCTACACCAACTGCAAGACCCTCTGTGCAATGGAATTAGAAAAGTACAATTGAATAAAATAATAAAATGAAAACCTGAAACATATATGATACAATTCCTATTTACTATAATTTGTGTAAACACAGTCACCAAAGATTTATGGCATAGATCCCATTTGAAAAAATGGTGATATGAGTCAGATGTCCAAATTTTCATGTATAGAGTTACTAGTGCCAATGAAAAGAGAAATTACTCTACCTGGCAAAAAAAATTTTGTAGCTGAACTCTTATGTGCTAAGATATTCGAATTCAAAGGAAACACTTGTGTCAGTAAAATCCAATTTTCTCAACAAAGCACAATTTGATTAGATCAGATTAATTTCATCCCTTCAAGTAAATATAAGGTTACTATGAAACGATAAGAGAAAGAAGGAATATATCTCCAAATCTATGCCTGAGCCCATGATACTCCATATCATCAAAACAAAGCTTCTCAGTTGATTATTGTTCTATTACAATAACAATGTTTTATTCAAAATTCAAGCATTTCCAATCATTTAATAGTTGTATTGCAGAAGGAACAGAGTATTTTGCAACATTATTTGAATATTTCCACTGTGAAGCATTTTATTTATTTCATATGTGATTTCTGAGGTGCAAAACCATTTACCCTGGATATCATGAGACAAGACGATCTCACCTGGAATGTTGTGTATTGTAATAGCTATGATTAAAAGTAGAATTCTTCGCCAATTGACAGCATTGCGTAGAGCAGAATCAAGGCTAGTAACTGGCGTGATGCCTCTGCTATTGGGAGTTTGCAAAGAGCTATCAGAATGGGCCTGTCCCACTTGACGCCTCTGTCGGGCAGACTCAGCACTTTGGCGTAACTTTGTGATATGTGCACGATTTGAGTCACCCATTGTCTCATCCTGGACTGTCAGAAGAATAGAACTTCCCAGATCCTCATTTTTGGCACGAATGGACGGTATGGATGATGGTTCACTTTCAGGATTGAAAAACTCTCCCTACAATAAAAAAAAGATAACTTAAAAATATGTATCTGAAAAAAAAATTACTTTCAATTTATTCTTCCGTAAAATACACATGACATACAGGATTCATTCATTCTGGTGCATTATCAACTTTTTTTCTCTTTCACTCAACCATCCTCCACAACAACTTCGAAAACATGACATGTCTCACAGCTAGTCTAAATGAGCTGTAAGTCGCTGGACCTGAATAAAAAAATCGGATGTGGAATGTTAAGAATGTGGTATAACATCAGTTTTTATAGTGAAAGAATATTTAACCATTTACCCACTACAATTGACGACATCGCCACTATTGCTAAACCACTATAGTTGCCATGTGCCGCCATTTTTTACTTGTTTCGTTCGGCGGCCATGGAGATAGTTCTATTGGTAAATTAAAATTGTGGAATATGGCGCAGCGAAAAATGAACTTACTCCTCATATTTGAATGGAGAAAATCAGCTGAGCTGTAGCTTTTCTGTGATTTTTATGAATTCTTTTTTGCTGATTTTCACGAGATGGAGGACATTTTACATGTTTACCATGAAGCTACAGGTCGTCTGTATGATGGCTCAATGTCTGATTCAGACAATCTACAGCCTGGAAATGTTGATAATGACATTAGTGATGGTGAGGAGAGTAGATGTGGAAGTGCACATACAGGGAATTCAGTGATCAGATGGAGAAAAAATGGAGATAATGACAGTGATGCTGGTGAATCAGGAGATAGGAACTGGAGTGAAAGGACTACTCGTGTAGTTACTGATGCCCGTGAAACTGTGTATGGTTGTTAACTGTGCCAGATTTGACTGTGTAAAGGGGAGTGCTTTCCTACATACCGTGAAAATCTAAAACAATAATTTCCTGTGACTTTGGTGAGTCCAAAATGTGTTTATTTTTCTTTTTTTTTGCATCCATTTTTGCCAACCCACATTTCTACATTTTTTTGTATGCTCTTATGAATGAGGAAAAGTAAATGATGCACTGTATGTGATTCTTCATCCATTTATCTATTAATTTTCCAAATTTCACTTCCTTATCTCTTATACATTTTTAAAAATTATTTTTCTTTAAATGTGTTGTCTTTAATTCTGCAGAGTTATCTCCCTTTTCTTCAGATCTGGGCTGTGGCCTGTGGCAGAATATGTAGTAGGTAAATGGTTAACTGAATAACAAAATGTTGCTCTTATGTGCAAATAAGTAATCAAGATGTTGTGAGGTAAACATATAGATTTATGTCCTAAACTATTATTTTTGCCAATTTTCCTTCTGACATTAGCAGTGCTGAAGGGAAAGCAGTGTCTATTTTGAAGTATCAAAAGTTAGTTCAGAACTTTTTTCACCATATGAAAGTATATGCACTGCGGTTTTTACATAGTATTAGTAACTCAGTTTAGCTAAAAACTGACATACAACTCATTTTGACTGGTTGCAAGACATATTTTCTTTATATGAGGAACGACGACATCACTTCATCTATATATAATGCAAGTAAGCCGAAAATTTAAACAATACATACACAAACCCTACACTTAAAAATCATGGAATTTAAACACCTACTAAAAATCTGATATAGATTTATGGCACTGGTTTTTAAACATTGTCAGATCACTGTGAATTTAGTTATTACACTTGATTTTGATCTGTCAAATGACGCTTAACAAGCTTTGACATGATATTTCCACAGAAATGGGCACAACAAAATATGAACTGGAGACAGCTATGCAGTGTGGTGCCAATTACAAAGATAAAATTGAAGTTCATTTGACAGGACAGGCGCAAAAATTGTCAATATAGAGTAAGAACTATTTAACAAAATCTATGACTGAAAAACTAAAGTGAGACAGAGGAGGGAAGGTGGGAGAATGTGCCTATCTGTGTATGGGAGAGAGAGAGAGATGAGAGGGGAAGTGTGGTGATTTATTGCAGTCTGCCACACGCACTCAGCCTGATATTTGCACAGTTTGGAAGCTGGCTGAGGACTTGGATTTAAAAAAGTAGAAAAAAACGTGATATATAAATATTTTTCACTTAACCTCCCCAAATTCATTGTGTTAACTCAGTATTGTACTTTACTGTTTCAAGTTTAAATTGTACTACTGAGGTACAACATTTTTGTTTCTTTTCACTCCTTTTGTTTCATCCAGTTTACTCAGTGTTCATGATTTACTTTTGCATGCTGCAGCCTTTTGACCTTTTGTTTCATTAGGCACTGTTGGCGGTTATTTTTCAAAATATTTGTATTCTCATCCAACACTAACATGATATTCTCAATAAAATGAGCCCTGTGTGTAGTATAGGTTTTTGTACTGGTTGAAATAATCCCAGACATGTCAGGGGTCCAGTAAGCTTAAGAACTTGTTCATTATACTTTGCATCTTAATCTTCCATAAGATATACGATACACTAACAAGATACTCAGCTTAGAATACCATGCAACTCTGTACTGATTTCTTGAACATGGTTGCCACTGTAGCCTGTGATTTTTTTTTTTTTTAATTGTCCTCTCTGCTTTTGCTGAGAATAATTTTTGTGGATAGAAATTCTGAATTTTGAAATTTTGCCTGGACAGCGGCATCTCCACCTATTCTCCATCCAATTTTTTAGCTGCCAAAGGTTCTTTAAGTTTTAACATACATAATTTACATATGGGACCCCACAAATATACTTGTCCTTATGCGAAAAGGCTAGGGGTTGGACTTCCCTACCCATGAAGCCAGATGACTGTTACGTCACCGAAAATAATGCAAGTTCTCATATTCAAATCTTTCCTATCCCCAGGTCTCAGGTTCAGAGACCCGAAACCGTGATGTCCATGACATGAATTTTTTACCGAGTAGCAGATGCCTAATCACAGAGCCACAGTTATCCCAATCTGTGCTATTATTTCTTGACCAAAATTAAATATTATTTAAGAAACCTTGCCTTCCATCAGCTTCTACTGACACTTCCACAGTTAACACTATAAGGGGCCTGAGATAAAAACAGATATGCTAGGTTGGGACAACTCACACAGTGAGGAATGAATAAATCAGCTGTGTAGACAAATATAGATCCCAGGAGAAAACCAATGGCCACAGGCAAGAAAGCCCACTCTCCTGAGCTACCATATGAGCCCGATATTTCTGCCATTTCTATCGCTGGGGCCAGCAGAGACCAGTAGGAGGCTGCAACCATCACCTGAGATACAGACACACATGATGAAACAAGAAACAACTTGCCACAGGCTATAAACAAGCAGTATGAAAATGACTTCACAGCAATGCAAAGTTGAATATCATATGTCACTTGAAGTTATGTCATATATTTCCTCTGACCACTACAAACTATCAGTGGCTCTCCTCTGTTTCTATTATTTCTATAAAAGAGATCATGGAAGATAATGAGATAATTTCTGGAATTTGCTCCTTTCTTGTCACTTGTCACACCTCAATAGCATATTCCGAACAAAGTTCAAGTAAAAACCATATATGTCATTATAGCAATACTTACCCCTGCAGCAAACCCTAGACTGCAATCTAATACTTTCCTCTGAGAATATAAAATAGAAAAATCAGGGTTAAATGCTGGCAGCACGGAAGGAACAAGTATGCATGCAACATACAGTCAAACACAAGTCAATATTAATCAACAGAATGATGGAAATTTTCAGTGGTAGCATTGGGGGATAGCACTCTTTTTTCACCTGATTCTTACTTTTGTGAGGACCATACAGTAACAGAGCACTGGTGAAAGATTTCTTCTTTATAAATAGATTTATATCTGTAAAAACAATCACAGCAAAATCAGAGACAAGCTCTCTGCATCTTGCTGGGATATAATGCATTTAAACTCCCTGGGTATATTCTAATCATTCAGGGAATGTCAGGGACATTGTATGTTGCATGAACAGGCAAAATGAGTCCAACCTCAAAATTTTCCATGTATATTTATAAAATGTTATCAGAGGAAAGAAACATAAGTGTTTTATAGTTTAAATTCTTTTGCCTCTTCTTTCTTGACATATTCTTATTCAAAGATAAGATCTGTGACTCCATGATCTGTAATTTTCTCAACTAAGCCCTCTGTGGCATCTGATAACACAACATATCAGTGCATTGTCTGCACTGGATATGTCATACAGTTTGATACAGGGGATGCTCTCATTGTTCCCCAGAGAGAAGACTATTCATAACATGTATGCACAAACCTGGGATTCACTTGTACTGAGAGTCAATATCTACCACTCCATACCCACCCAATCTAGTCACATAATAGTTGTGAGCACACCTGGAGTTAGGTACGTTACTTTCTCTAATATTGCGTTTTATCATAATGAACCAATGAAGCAGAGACATTAACATCTATGAATCAATACTCAGAGGAAGTCTCAAGCTTCAGCAGGCAAATCAAACTCTAACATTTGTAACATCTTGTCTCTGTGATAATCAGTCAATCAAAATCTGCTGTACAAATAACTGCTCCAAAGCTTTATCTATCTGGCAAAGAAGCATGAAAAACAATTACATTTATGTAATAAACATTTATATGTATATGCTCTTGGATGAAAAACTGCCCAAGAAATGATCTTACGCTACTCCTTTTTGCAACATGCCTACACAAGGTTCAGTTGTAACTAGCATTTACTTTTTTGCCCTTACACCTTCAAGATGGAAAAAAAGCCATGTAATCATCTGATCTGGCTGATGTGGAAGTTAACATTGCATTTACAAATCTAAGTTAACTTTTAGGAGGACATGAATAATTTTTCTCCTCAAAGTGACATAAATCACGGGACCATAAGTATTACATGTATCAGATAAATTAAAAATTCAAATCACGCTAAGAATTCTTCGACATGGCTTCAAAAATCTTGAGCTGTACATTCTAGCCCCTGCAATTCTGTTGTGCCTAATTTTAGAGTTTTTGATGGGAAATGTCTTACAAAATATGGTCATTTTGTTCAGCTCACTGTTTATTCTGAACAAATAAATTTATAAATTCATTTATCATTCATTATATATATGCCTGCAGAGGAAGAAACTGACAGGGAGAATGCCTGAAAGTAAGCACCATCAAATAAACACTAGGATCTTCTGGCTCTTTTTCTTCCCTTAAGGCAGGGGTGCAGTGACTATCAAAGATAATCACAGAGGCTCCCTTGCCTAGGATGATTCACTTTTTGCAAGATTCTGTGCAAACATTAGCAGGGGAGAATCCGTAAGATGAACTCTATTAAAATGGAAAGGATAAGATGTAAAATGAGTCTCCTGGAAGAGATGGTTTGATACAATGTATGATTTGAGAAGGAGTAATCTCTCCTGGAATGAAAATAGTAATAGATCATGCTGTATGGAGGTCTTTGATCTAAGGCCTGAACCTCTGACAGGTTAATGGGTGATGATGATTATTATAGTGAATATTAAAAATACGAGAATAAAACTGTATAAAACAATGTCTGAACAGAAAGAGGACCCAAACACATACAGAATCATGAAAAATGTTAAAATTATTTTAAATTTGTAAGTGAAATGATCAGATTAAAACTAATGGCTAATGATTTGCAGTAGCGCAAGGTGTACTTCAATACCCACCTGTGTACTGCTGAAAATGAAGACCATCCCAGCTCCAGCTGCTGTCATTCCCCATGTGAAGAGTGTACCCAACAGGGTCTGCAGCACTGGGTGTAAGTTATCCAACATGATGTACTGGATGATTCAAATTGTTCAAAGTACATTTATACTTATGAGCCTTTGGAAAGAGTATTAAAGACAGTAACATTAAAAAATGTTCCAGGCATTACTTGCACAAGCTACAGCATCCTACTATTTCTAACTCAATATGACGAATGAACTCATTTGGAAATACTCCGTTTATTGAACATTGTGAGTTGTCATGTGATAAAGGCAGCCTGCTTGTTTGTTTACAATGTGAAACATATTACTGGCAGCCTGCTTGTTTGTTCACAATGTGAAACATATTACTTCACGAACAATTCATACAATATGGGCCATTGTTATGCAGCTGTTGGAGTGTAATGACAATGTCAAGCAGGGCACATGGATAGACTGACAACTTTCAATGCATTTTAATTAAAAATAAAAATCATTTGCCTTTGTTGTTCACAATGTGATTTCAGAGGCTGAACCTCAAACCATGTGGAGATTCCGAAAGAGTCCTTTGCCTGATAAAGTATATTCAAATTCTATGTCCTTGCAGAATATGTGATCCTGTAGAGTGTTGGAGTCATGCTGTAGAATTGAAAACCTTGAGCCTGAATCACAGTGTAGAATTGAAAACCTTGAGACTGACTCAAACACTAACTAACAAATTAATTTATTAATCCTGTTGCGAAAACTTCTTGGTTTTGAAGTGTCATCTTGTTACATGTATTGCTTTTAAAAGTCTTATCCCAAAAACATTCTAGGTGACTAAATGTTTGCACATTTACTACAGTCATACAGCTGAACATAATTTTCTAAATCAATTTTATAACACAAAATGTCCATCATCGCCAAACATTTTGGTGAATCATTCTAAGCATTATCAGATCTTTACTTTCAATTTACTTTAGTTCACTCGGATACCAACAATAACTTCCTAGGTCTCCTATTATTCTGTACTGCCTTGCAATAAAAAAACAAAGACTTGAATCTAAAGATCGACATTATAAATCATTTACAAATCATAATACTATTGGACTTGGTTTTCTTGTTTGATCATATAGTGACAGCCAATACTATGTTTATTCAACCTTGTGAGTTGTCCTGCAGCAGAGACATACAGCTTCTTTGTTTCAATGTGGAACACCCTGCTGTGAACAATTTTCAACAGCGAGGGTCAATACATTTATCAGTGTTACAATGATCTGAGATCAGAGCAGAGGATAGACTGACTAACTCTCGAAGCAACATGACTGAAAAAAAAAAAAAGTAATTTTTTGCTTTAGTCACCAGGCAATTATTGAGGCTAGCATGCCGCTGGCTATGGAGATTCCGACCATCCATTGGATAACTGACAGTAAAACAATCACCATTCTCTCATATAACAAGGGCTGCTGAGACCGGCAGTACATTCCTGTTATAACTGACATACAATGAATTACATGAATATGACAAATATAACATTACTACTATGGACAGAAGTGACTTATTGCGATACAGACAGAAAAACACAGACCGCCCTCTTGTATATGTATTAGAACAC
>JBCEWB010110801.1:0-11816 GCA_039654565.1 Peronia peronii
CCGGGCAAAATTTCCAAATTCCAAATTTCTACCCACAAAATTTCTCAGCAAAAATTGGCAGCTTCTAAAAGCCGAGAGAATCCTACTTTCTATGGATTGAAAGGCTTAAGAAAAACAAACACTGCAGTCCCGGTACAAATGGCATATATATCGATACTGCGATTATTGCCTCGGCGATATACATGTCGATTACTGTAAAATGAACTAGACCAACCCCTGGCCTTAACCTGCTGGGACCCCTCGGCTGTGCATGCCGCCGAGGCAATAATTGCAGTATCGATATATGCCATTTGTATCGGGACCGCAGTGAGAACGAAGTCCTTAAAAGAGAGAGAGAGAGAGAGAGAGAGAGAGAGAGAGAGAAGAAGAAGAAGAAGAAGAAGAAAACATTTTCCTAACAGCATGAACTTTTGAAATTTCCTGCTATGTAAGTTTGAAGCAAAAGGGATTTTCTTTTCTTCTTCATTTCACTGCTTGCTCAACACCCCGTGTCTCTATCAAAGGAACGTAGACTGGTTAGAACGCTCTCCCTTTGATGTTCAGCTGCTTTACTGCATTAAATACTGTGTCAAAGACATTCATCTACTGTTGCATAACGTATAAATCAGAACTAAATTGCGAAAAGGTTTATCACAAAGAAGGTAAGGCTCTTTCACGACATCTAAAAGGGACAATTTGATAAAATAATTCAATATTAATTCCAAGTTTTCATTTGAATAGTGAATTATACCAGTGTAGACTGGCATTTTTTAAAAAAACTTATTTGACACTGAAAATGGTAAAGGGTAGGCGTATATAAATCTTGAGTGGGAGTTATAACCCCACATTGATAGAAAATAATACCGATAGTGTACAGAAGAGACGAACTTACTGAAGTAAACCAATTCCATGATAAATTATAGCCATATTACATGCAGTAAACTGCCTTTTCTTACGCTCTTAACCTTCTGGACTGTTCAGGCCCTCACAAAATATCGTCTAAAATTTCGGGCTCTATTTACGAGGTGGCAAATGCAAATTTAGTCCAGAAATAGTAGAAACTTTCTATAGGGGTGAGGATTGACGTTCAACAGTGACTCGTCTTAACATAAAATATTGAAAAAGAGTAAAAGTAAGACCAGGCAAAGTCCTCACAAACCAAAGGTCCAAGGTAATTTGATGTACATCCTGACAGCTATAAAATGTTTCTTAATTTTATTAAAACGTCGTGTTTACATTATACCATTAGGTTGGTGAATACTTGCAAACATGTTTGTTTCTATGTTAATCTTTTTCTGGACTTAAATCCGTATCAAAAGGAGATGGCTGCTTTTTGTTTTTTACAAAGACTGTTAGCTATCCAGAACAGCTGATCTGTGTTAAACACTTCGGCATTCAAGGACAATGACTTCTATCACAGTATCCATTACATCATCCTGTTTTTGATTACATGTACTTGTCACAAAGTGTTTTTGATATAAAATGGTTAATGGTGTATCAGGCATGAATCAGATTTACCCATGGCATACTGAACAGAAAAAGACTGTTTCATAATACTGTTACCATGTGTGGCGGTAGAAAATATGTAAATTAATAAAAATAATTTAATTTGTAGAGCCAAAATCCATTCTAATGCACTAGGGCTTCCTACACATGAAACTCCGCAGTAAAAATAATGATTAGATTATAAATAAATAGACTGACATAGGTGTAGATACAGGATTTACTCAGTAGGTAGCCATCAAAAGAAGGTAACTTTATTACAGATTAACTCTCTTAATGAAGTTATTTTGGGAAACAGATTTTGTTCCTGAAAAGAAGTGAGAAAGGCCAGTTCATTGCCATATAATACTTTCTATGGCTGTCTTTCACGAGGCTGCTATATCTGGGATGTTATTTCCAACCTTCGATATCGTGCAGAGATCTGTTGGCGGGGAGACAAGTTTGTACGCTCTGCAGTGATTGTGTTTGCTTTCATTTCTAGCCACTCTTTCTCCAGTGTGTGCTCACAGCACATTTCAGGTATTGATTTTTGAGGGACAATGAAGTAAAGTGTTGAATATACAATTTACATTTTGCCTTTGATTAAACTTGCCCCGACAATGTACGAAATGTACAAGAATCTGTTTTATAGCCTTGAAGTGATGTTGGAATTGAGGACAACGTTAAAAAATTGCCTCTTTTCTTAGTCCTATTGCGTTTGAAAATGACTCATGGTATGGCAATGGTAGGAAACGTATCTCTTGTGCTACTTACAGGACACATTTGTTCAATTAAATGTGTTAAATTTTAGAAGCAGTGCTGTGGTTGTTTGTACAGATTTTTGATGTAATGCTGTACAATAAGCAGGCACTTTAATTACATGTTTTCTCATCTTTTTTTTTTTCAGCTGGCCTAACTTCTGAGAACCAGCCTTGTGTTATGAGTTAGCCGCTAAATCCACATTCAAGTCTACGTCTGACGATTTCATGCATGTTTGTCAATGTGAGTCTGGGAAATACCAAGAACATTCCATTTAGTGACAAAGAGTGATGATCCTGCCTCATCAAATGGCTGTGATAACTGCTGTAGAACTGTGAGCATTGTTCGTTCTGTGAGTTTGCTTTTGAAAGGAATCGTGTTCAAAACAGCTCCATAATCTTGGAATATTTCTATCATTGTAAATACTACAAATAATTTCCTTTCTTCGGATTTATCAGATTAGTGACAGATTATCAAGAGAAAGTCACCAGGATGTCATCACAAAAAGCTGTCTTGACACCCTCAGACCTGACAAATGGGGGCGGTAAAAAAGAGACCAATGTCTCCAAGCTTGTTCTCGAGAAAGAACAGTACATGGACGACTCGGAATGGCTGGAGCGAACCAAAGTGATGACCAGGGATGAGGCCATCTCGTTTTGGAAGCTCTTCTTGGACAACTGGATCTACGTGATCACCTACTGCTGTGTCTTCGGCAGTTTTGGCGTGTGTGTGGGATTTCTGGGGCCGACTGTCTTCGACTTGGGCTGCCAGACACACTCGGATTTGAAACAAATGAACTGGGTCTTCTTCGTCCAGCTCATCATGACCTTGGTGGGATCTATCTCTGCTGGTTGCATGGCTGACAGGTAAGTTCACTTCATTTTTTTGTTCATTTAGATGCCAGAAGGAGAAGGGGAAGGAGAGGAGGGGCGGAAAGGGGGAGGGGGCAGGGGGGGGGAGGGAGAGTGGAGAGACAGGCAGATAGCGACATAGCACGATGGACGTAGAGAGTAGGAGATTTTTAAAAATTATTACTATGAATTAGGTTTGTTTTTTTGTTTAATTCATTTCTTTCTTGGTTTTGTTTCTTTTGTTCTGGTTCTTCCTGTGAGAGTTTATTTTATATTTTTCTGTTTGTGATAATTCACTGCCGTTGCCTATGTTCCTGTATGAATCAAATGTCTTGGCGTCCTCATGGAAATGTTTCTATATTTTATTTGTTGTTGTTGTTGTTGTTTTTACATTGCGAATCGTCCTTCCATGTGTCTGCCGTAGACGCCAAATATATTATGGTTGAGTTTGCTCGGTGTTCGTTTTACATTATGATCTTTTTCCTGACAACTGGAAGGGCAGGCCAAAGCTCATTGTCAAAAAGTTCTATTTAGTGATCCAGACAAACAGCAGTATTGCTGTTCACTGAGAGCGGTTATTGCTCTATATCTCTAAGTGAACATGTGTGTATATGTGTGTGTATGTGTTTGTGTTTGTCTTGATATCTTTTATGGCCGCTAATGAATTCTTTTAGAAATAGAAACACTTCACACGAATCCCGCGTCGTGAATATTGTATCTTAGTGATAGTTTAGATTAATTTGACACTGTTTAATAAGAATGTTTTTTTTGTGTGTGTGTGGGAAAAGTGGAAGATGATCAAGAGAAAATAGCAGTAAAATACATTCTCATGGCGTGAGATCCAGGGTTCATTCTGTTATAGTTTGGAGTTGAGAGGACATAAGAAGCTTACTTAAAAGTTCATAGAATGGGCTCCTTTCCAAACTTGAGACGTTCTTAAAGAATGTTTTTTATCTTATCTTTATTCACCTGGCAACGTCCTTTAAACCGAAAGCAACTTTGCAACAGAACGAGAAAATAAGAGACTGGAGGTGTTTCAGGTTTCACGCAGTGAAATATCATGAATATAATTGAGCATGACAGATCTCCATGAGGCTATGGGTGGGCGATGTGAGAGGGGACAACTTTGGCTTTGTTTTCTGGGACTGGACGCGTTAACATTTCTTTGTTTTCGGCCCTCGGGATGTCTGTGCGTTCCAGCGATTGATCCGTTTTTGTTTTATTTACAGTGTATTTGTTCCACGGGAAATGTTAGGCTTAGCCACTGTCTGGTTGCTCCACGAAACTGTAAATATAATGGATTTTGCCATCTCTGTTTACCCACCAACAGGCGGGACAGGAGCATCCAGCCATGGGATGCAAATAACTTTTTAGGATGGTATTTGAAGAGGTGCAACAAATTGTAAATGATATGTACTATGATTTTTGTTGAATCCTCTGTAGCCAAGAGTGATATGTTGATACAATGTATATCAGGAACAGTTTAGTAATGTTTAAAATGACAGAAATCTTGCATATACTCTGTGATGTCGAAAACCCAAATTATAGAAGACGTTTAGACATAATATAAGTAAAGGGATATGGTCTCACATACAGTCCTCGACATTCAACACTGCATGGATTATGGTTTTCGTGTTGCTGTGAAAGGTGTCCCATACCACACAGTTTGGTATTGAGATGCTAAATTAGTCAAAATCATTTTCGTATTCTTTTGAAAACTGTTTCACATCTTACAGGATTTATTTTGCAAAGCTGATAGACTTTGACTTTTCACAGTGAGATGCAAAATTAGTCAGACACCTAAGAGGGTAGTGATCTGAAAAAAGTGTTGGGAACTGTTGTGGTATTTTGCAGAGTGTGTATATTATGTGTGTATGTGTTATTGTTGACGTATATCCCTCCCCCCCCCCCCCCCCAAAACAAAACTTCATGGGGAGTGCTTAGATTCGTGAAACAGTATTTACTTTACACGGCTAGGCTAATTTAGATACATGTAAGTATAATCTTATACTGCAAAATCCCAGTTGCGGTTATTCCTCCAGAAAGCATTCTTTTTCTTTTCTTTTTTTTTTTCATTATTTTATTGTGGTAAACACGCTTTCGATGCCAACTGAAATAAATATCATTATTTCATCTGATCTTCCCGATACGCGTGAAAGAAGTTGATGCATTAAAGCGTTCGAGATAGTATTAAATTTGAATCTCATCATCATCAAGTAACCTTAACATTATAATATTGTATTTTATACTAATTCACTATCTATGTTAAAAAGTATGTTTTTGATGTTTACACCACTCTGTCTTTTCTTTTCTTTTCTTTTTTCTCTCTCATGCAGTGGGAAAATAACACGGGCATTACTGTACATTTGATGACTGTTTGCTCTCAATCTACCATATCCCTGTCAAAAACGCCCATAATTCACATCTAGGTAATCATGTAGGAAACCCACCTTCCATCAATCATCACCCACCCATCTACTCATCTATCCCTCTGTCAGTCCATGCATCAGTTAATCTATCCAAGCTCCCATCTATGGATCCATGCATCCATCCATGCAAGCATACATCCATCCATCCGTCCATCCAGCCATCCATCTATCCGTTCACCCATCCATCTGTAACCCTGAAACTCCAGCACCTTACTAGTAGTATTTATGACACATTTAGGGTTAAAATTTTACTGCGTATAGTGATTGCATCAAAAAACACACTTACACGTGTGGGGTAAAAGCCCGCACAAAAGATAATCACCATTCAGATACAGATTAACCAGCTGTCGTCTTTTTTGCATTCTCGGCTTCAAATTGCCAGATTTGGTATTACTCATAGTAGGAAAATAGGCCAGCGATTCACAGAAAGAAATAATCTGTTCGGTTGCAGTAATCACTAGTACTTGAGAATACAAAGTCCGAACCACGATGTTAATGGTAACAGAATAGGAACAGAAACCACAGACAAGATGGAAAATTCAGCATTTTATCCGTTGAATTGCCTTCGCTGATTTCAGATCTTTCCTCTGTGTTTTCCGTGTTTCAGTCTTCTGTTTTTGCTTTTTTTTTTTTTCTTACACCTACTGAACCTATCGGTACAACTACAAAATCAACGCTGAACTTCAGATCCACTTTAACGATAATAATTATGGTTTTCTTCTGAGGCTAAAACATCAAGTAGACCCTCAAGAAGTAGGTCACACAACAGTAAATGTTACTTCGAGTTAAATTGAGCCTAACCGTGTAACAGATTCTTCTTCGAATTAAATTCGGCGTTACTGTATAATACAGTGGTTTCCAACATTTTTGCACTCGCGACCCTCTTCCCCAACAACCCCCTACTATCAGCAGCTTGATGTACGTTTAGTTTTTTATAAACACATTCACATAGACACATACACTCACAAAAATGCATACAGATACCCCAAATGACATTGTAATGGCGTTGTAACGCACACCTTATTTATTGTTATTATTATTATTATTATTATTATTATTATTATTATTATATTATTGCACTGAAACAAAGACATACACAAAAAAGTAAAAAAAAATAAGTAGGAGGATAAATATTTTATTTATTCCAAACCAGTGTGCGAACCGCTGCCAAGAAATCACAACCCGCAACCCGCAACAATTGTTATCAGTTGAGAATTCCTGATGCAATAGATACTATTTCAAATGAAGCTCGGTTCAGCCATGTGAAACAAAACTCTGGACGGCAATCATGTTACTTGGCAGGGTAACAATGAGTAAAATAGTTTATCAATCTAACATTCCTCTTTCCAATATCGAAGTAAAAGCCTGCGGTCCCACTCAATTATAAAGCACAGCTTGGAAGTTTGTCCTGTAGAAATGCATGTTTGAAAAACGATTATAATCCTAAATAGGTTTTTTTTTTTTCTTTTTTGATTTAAAGCAGACTGCTTTCAGGAAAAGATCGATCCGATTTTACCTGGCAAATCGCTTTCACTTGTTGATCAGGCAGACTGGTTGCACAATCTCAGTAAGCAGACCGATAGCTTCGTATGGTTTCCTTCGCTGGACAATGCAAAATTAAGACTATTGGGGTACAATGTGGGGCTTATCACACCTTGCATCTTCATACAGAACTAGTTTGTGTGTGCGTGTGCGTACGTGTGTGTGTGTGTGTGTGTGTGTGTGTGTGTGTGTGTGTGTGTGTGTGTGTGTGTGTGTGTGTGTGTGTGTGTGTGTTCACTTTCCCCGTACAATATGGAGGTCGATGCGCTTGCATCTGGCAGACAGCAATTTTCATTGGCCGTTCTGGCACTCCAGTTAGGCTGTGGTATTTCACTCCTGAGACAAAGTACAATAGATTTGTTGTAATAAGTAGGGCTTTGACAAACGCCACATCTTTCAGGGAAGGGGAAAGTTTAATTTCCTTCTTATACGGTCGGGGTCTGCTATCTCACAGCATGCGTGGAGCATACATACTGTATATAAAAAGTCGAAATGTGACAAATCCCAAATCTTACGGAATGGGACAGTAATGGTGCATATGCCGTGGTGAGCAAATGTTTCAACTTTGCTCGAGACAAAGTGCTCATATGCATGTTGCGTCAAACTAAGTTTCCTCTAGACAAGAAAGTGAAGATTCTCGGGAGACAATAAAGATCGAATTGGGTTTTGCCACATCGAACTGCGAAACTCAAACGCCGAATATCTGAGATTTTATTACAACCATTTCCTACCGTGAACGACCGTCTCTGCATTAGTTTGTTGAAACAAATTGAACACTAAAATTTGATCAGTTTTAGCAGCATTTCCAAGGGACTTTCAGTAAATTGCTATATTAAAAAGAATCAATTCTCTTCTCCCTGACAAGCAAAATGCTCACGTTTTCTCAATCAATCCTGTACTCTGTGTAAAACTTTGCCCTCGTTAGCTCATGTACTTGTGTGCTGGCAATTGTCACGAGCGTGCAATGTGTTGCAGAAGCTGAAGACGAATGTGACTCAGGCTGTGTCACGGGTCACTATAGTAACCGGAATGAAGTTTGCCACTTTTCTTTGGTGTATGGACCGTTATGTTAGTTTGTTAGATCATTTAAACAGACAAGCAGTTAGCAAGTCTTTCGTTAGGTAATAAATAATTGTTTGGCTAGTTGGTTAGTTAAAGAATGAATAACTGACTTTGTTCGTTTGCTCTTCAGTTCGTTCATTAGTTAGTTAGTCACTTAGTTACTTTGTTTGTTAATTCGTACCTTCCCTAGTGAGTTAATTCGATTGTTCGTTGGTGGGTGGTTGATTGATTCGTTTATTAGTTAGTTTGCTTGTGCTGTTGCTGCTACTACATTTTTCCAACTATCTTTAGGGAACATTTTAAACGGTTGATTCTTTTCTTGTCAGAATCAGGAATAAGCAGCTGTTTTGGGGCAGTTAAGAATAACGATGTGCAACTAAAAATCTACATCCTAGTTGTGCAATTTTGTGTAGCAACAGAACACGGACACCTGCATGCTTTTTTTTCATACACTGTATAGACAATGCTAGACATTAGGCAGCGGAGCATTGTTTCATTTACTTCGCAGAGTATCAGAATAAAAATGGTTACCATACTATCATCAATAATAATAAAATAATAATAATAATAATAATTAATAATGTCTTTTACTGTTTTGTGCAGTCAAATTATTAGACCGTGACAAAGTTGAGTGCTGCACACAACATTTATCAGATCATGCCCGAAAAACTTGTTCAACGACAAAATAAAATAATAATAATAAACACTATCATTTCAGCTTTTCTTTAAGCAGATCTGTTTAAGATAAGGTGTAGATTTAGAACATAGGTTTATTCTCTGACTTCGGGAAACAGAACTGAGATAAGGTTGAAGTATGAGACTGTTCTTTTCTTTTAAAGTCCTGGCATTTCATTTGTGCCAGTGTATGTGGATCTGCTCTTGGCCTTTGCATGTGTGCATAGTCTTGAATATGAGAACCAATGCAAAATGTTACAGAAATCGGTTTCTGCCATCGACGCTTATCTAGCTGAGGCAAAATTTCTTGAATCTACCTTGCTCTGACTCTGTTCGTGATATATATGAATGAGGCTGCAAATGTATCTTACACAGAGGACACTATGTTTCACCGACCGAACAGGCTTCCCTTTTGACGATCAATAAACTTCATTTTATTTTATCTTATGATTTATTAATTGTTATCCTGCTCTTTTCCATCAGCACTATCATATCATTAAATCGAGCTATAAAGAGTTCAAGATCTCTCAATCTGATCTCATCTTATTAATATCTTTTTTATCTTATCTCATTAGTTCTTACCTTTCTCTTTCCCACTTACATCTTCAGATACTTAAATCGATATTTATGGAGAGTTTGGGATCCCACGATCTTAATTTCATCGCACTAATTTCATAATTTCATATCGTGTTTCCCCACTTACATCTCCAAAAGATTAAAATAGGTCATAGAGAATTTGGGATCCCATAATATATTTGAGATTCAAAATAGGATAATTCTTGGATTTGTGAGAAGTAAAACTTTCTGCCCTTTACACTCATGATTATCGCCATTATTTGCAAAGAAGATCACCTTCATTTTATCTATCCCGTAATCTGGTGGACTGTTGGGACTCCACAGGTGGTCTGATAACCAACTCCCTGCATTTCTCTGGCCACTCGGCCATTCTCGCTGTGTCACACAGCCTCATATACCTGTCTATTCTGGGAAAAACAAGATAAGTAAAGTAAAGGTGAGATTCAGATGAACTATGTTATATCTCTCCTTGTTATCAGATGAAAGATAGTGACTTGAGTGATAGGAACAACATAAAAAGGAATTACATTTTTTATTGAAAGCCATGCATGTCATCCCCCCCCCCCCCTCAATTTTGTAATGTCCCTGTTCTCTAATGTGATCAAAAGCTAGCATGCTAAGAAATCGAAAAAATGTCTCACAGTGAGTAAAAATGAGTCGCATGTCAATTTTCCGGCAAATTAAGGCATCGATGTGTTGTAAAACCTTAATTCATACACTTTCGTATGATGCAAAAAGTGTTGAACTGGTTGAATATAGCCAGAGATATTACAATATGAAAAGAGGGTGACCTCGACAAAAATGAACAGTTTGCACATAAATCCACATAGATCTTCACATCACGACATTCTGAGATACATATCTTCTGCCCATGAGAACAATATTTTCTTATTAATTTAGAGATACATGTTCTATCTTTCACTCTGCAGTATATCATTGATATCAGATCAGATTAAGATTCCGCAATTTGATTACATCTTATCTTTCTTTTCTGATTTCACTGGCTTCTTATCTTAGTCTTTCCCACTAACATCTCCAGATAACTAAATCGACTTTACTAGAGAGTTTAAAATCCCACATTCCATGTCTCATATTTTCCTATCGTATTCTTCCTCATGTACTTAGATCACATTTAATTTCAATTCTCAATTTCTCTGCTCGATTCAAGCGACTTACGACACATCGAGATAACCTCCGCTAGGGACCTGAAAGACGCTGTTGTTGTTGTTGTTGTTGTTGTTGTTGTTGTTGTTGTTCTTAAGCCTTTCGATCCTAAGAAAGTAGGATTATCTCGGCTTTTAGAAGTCTGCCACTTTTTGGTGAGAAATTTTGTGGGTAGAAATTTGGAATTTGGAAGTTTTGCCCGGACAGCGGCACGCAGCCTACTCTTTCCCCGATTTTGAACTGCCAAGGGTTCTTTAACGTGCGTAACGTTCACACGGGACCTCCGAAATATATTCGCCCTTATCCGAGAAGGTCATGCAGGACCCTCGAGTCGATCCCGGCCCGTTTTCTCCGTGAGCTGACGCCAAACCACCGAGCCACTGCGTCTCCCCGCTGAAAGACGTATCACAGAACATAACGACTTACGACTCATTCTGACTGAGCACAAGATAATTGCACGGAGAAACTTTTGTCTTCCAAAGCATTGCTTCGTAGCCTTACATTGATCGGTGGGTTCCACAAGTATTCTGCTATTTTGCTATTTGTAGGGTTCTGCGCAGCTGAATTTGCTGGAAGCTAAAATAGCGACATATAACAAAAGTGGTGTGGCATTGTGCTAATTTGTTGTAGGAACATAATACAGTTAATTTCAACGCACATTCTATTGATTTACTAAGTAGTACTCGTTTCCATTAAGACCACTTAACTAAAGTGCTCTCTCTCTCTCTCTCTCTCTCTCTCTCTCTCCCTGCTCTTTTCATTTTCAATCCCTCTTCTCCGTTCTCTCTCTCTCTCTCTCTCTCTCTCTCTCATTTCTCATTTTCGTTCCCCTCTGTCTCTGTCTTGTCCCTTCTTTGTTAGTCATTCCTTGAATTTCCACCCCCCCCCCTGCCCCTCTCTCTCTCTCTCTTACTCTCTCCTTCCTTTCTTTCATCTTGTTTTTCTTTCGTCATCGTTCACTCGCGAACGTGTACAAACTTACATGCACCCTTCCCCCCTCCGCTTTCTCACCTTCCTTTCATCCATCTCTTTATCCTCAACCAGAATATTCTGTCATATAGTTCATTCCTTCTCTTCTCTGCCCCTTCTCCCGTCTCTCTCTCTCTCTCTCTCAAACCTAAGCGAAAAAATATCGTAACCTCTTTCTCTCTTCATGCAGGTCTGTCTTTCCTTCTCTGTCTGGTCCTCCTTCCCCTTGTCCTCTCTTTCTCTCCGTCTGCCTGCCTGTCTGTCTGTCTGTCTATCTATCTATCTATCTATCTATCTATCTATCTATCTATCTATCTATCTATCTATC
>JBCEWB010110823.1:0-11816 GCA_039654565.1 Peronia peronii
TAATGGTAGCATACAGTGAGAGCAAAAGAAAGCTATCTGATATATAAACTAATAGATATTTAGGCCACTTTGGCTTTTATTCATAGCAAATTATAGCTCACTTCTGCTCTCAGTAGCTTGGTCGCTGGTCAATGCCTAACTTGTTGAGTGGATATCGTTTCTTTTGATTGTAGTTTCGGAGCACTTGAGAGGACTTGAGTAGGCCACATGGCCCTTGATTTCTGTTCTTCTCTTCTGTTAAAGAGGATTTCATCTTTGGGCATGGAATTTCTCACTATTCTATTAGGTAAAGTTTCCTTTACCTTTTAAAGGAGTGTCTATTGAGTTGACATACTTATTATGGCGATAATTTCAAACTGGGGCAATAAACCCGAAGTTCAAGTGACATGGTGAGAAATATCACAGAGCAACAAGGAGCTCCTAAAAACACCTGACTATCCTGCGACCGACAGTTAGTTCTCAGCCACACAATACACCATTATTTACTTCCTGAATAGGCCACTCAAGTGTCCCGTTAGTGTGCCTTCTAGAAACAGATGACGTCACACCTGGTTTATAGTTAGTTACGAAAAACCGAGCGGTCCGAACGATCCCGTCTCTTTAATTGTTAAAATCTCAAATTTAAAAAGCCATTGGCTTCTATTTTGTATGTCAATGGGTTTACAATGTCAGTGGGTTTACAATGAATATTTCATCTCAGGCAAAAACAAAAAGAAACTTGACACAACAAAATGATGTTGCATTAGCCCTTTAAACATGAAATTCCACAGTATCCTAAAGTTAGTCTCACCTGGGGTCCACTGGCAACAGAATCCTTACCGAGACCACTAGCTCCAGCTCCCCAGGATGACACAGAACTAGTAAAGATATTGCACAAAATGAATCAAAAGACTGAGCAGAATATAAGTGATAAAAAAATTAGAACAAATCTGTCTCTGAAATCAGCTGAGCCACTATATACACTCTTGTATATATATACACACATACACGAACATATATATATATATTTATATATATATATATATTTTTTTTAATAAAGTTTCCAGAAAACCATAAAAATCTAAAAACACAGTTACTTTAAAAAACATCAGGGCTAAAATTATTATTGTTATTATTGTTAATATCTTTTTTTTTCAATGTTGTACGATGCAAAGGATTAACTTGTTAATAATAGTACAGAGTGACTGATAATAACTGCCACAGTTGTTACAAAGTAAGATTTAAACTTATTACATGTAGTGACCCCAGAACATGACAAGACAATCCCAATCCCTGAACTTCTCACTCATGCTTTGCTGTGCCAATGATTCATCGACAGTAATAAAATCAAGGCAAGCCCTGAAGTGTAGGGGAACCAACAGTCAAATCAACTTGCCAATGCTTGGCTGTGCAAATCAGCTCTCAGCATGCTTATAATCCTCTGGCTGCTATGCAATAAATCACCTGTCAACTGCATATTTCAGGGAATTTCTCTCCATCCATATCAAAATCTGGAATGCCTTGTGCCACAAGATGGTCTCACTATGACATTATATAATTGGTCCATTATTCTAAGATTGTGACCATCTCTGCATTCTCACATTTTACCCGTTTCCTCCAGCACAGTTTTGGTTGGTTTATTATATTGAATAGTGCTATAAGGTTGTATAAACTACCGTGTAATTCCTTTTAAAATCACAGTGCATAATTAATTTAATGATCAAAATCTCCTTATTGTCAAGGGCAAAAAATATTTTTAAAAAAAAATTTTAGTGAAACCTCCCTCATCAGTTGTACACAATGTGTAGCCATCACTTAATGGGGATTATTTTTTACCAGTGCTATTACTTCCCTTTATCAGAATAACGGCTGTTGAAGAAACAATGTAACAGAAGGAAAAACTCACTGTTCTTGTTATTTGAAAAACTGTTCACAAAATTTTTTGATTAAAATTATTATGATATGAAGAAAAGTTTCCTTATATAATGATTTTTTCTTGTAATTTCTTATGATGTACATTTCAAACAATGAGTGTACGTGTAATTTGTAAAAGTCATTTAGTCCCTCTCTATCTGCTTGTTCAACACCTTTGTGCCCAGCCAGGGAAATAACAAGACTAGTCAAAAACAATCCCCATTTAAACAATAATTGTGATCAACTATTCATTGGTACAGTAGATTTTGTTTGTGATGGTGCATTCACTTGATCTGCACAACTTCAATGTGAATGAAGTGTGTTGTGCCTGTGGAGGATGTGCTATCAAGACAGAATAAGAAAACAAAACTGTGATAAATGTGAAGCTGAATTTACACGAACTACACAGTTTGAATTACATTCAAAGAGACACCGAAGGCTGGCATTCCAAATTCATATGCTGCAAAACATAATAGACATAAATGTTCCATCTTTCTTTCATTCATTCATGTATGCTGGTTGTCAGATTTTATCCCTCTTTCCTTCTGTATTGTATCTATATATTTTTCATTCACACAATTTTCTTATTCTGTGTCTAGGTTTTATTCTGCCATCTCTCTCTTTCTTCCTGTGCATTATAGTGATATGTTAAATGGTGCAATATGTGAATGATCTCAGCATGTGCAACATCTGTACTGTCTCGTTGTCAAAGTATGTTGTAAATAATGTAGTTCTATTGTTTTAGACGTTTTATGGTACTTATATAGTGATAGCGAGTTGTGTTCAATTTGCCAAGCCAGATGTCAGAGATCAGCAAGTGTTTATTTACTCTTACAACATCATACTGTTTAAATGTCCCGTCGTGATGAAACCAAGTTTGTGACGGAATTTTTAAAAAGTGACAGTTTAAAAGTTTAAATCCTAATTATGTCTTTCAAAAAGGAGAGAGTTCATGACACAAATATGATTATTAGAGACAATAAAGGGTAAAACGATTCATAAAATTTAAGGCAATTTACCCAATTTGAGAACTGATGTTATCTTCCCCCCGATAAGAAATATTAAAAAAAATAAAACAGAAAAATTCAAACTATAATCTCATATTTCATACACATTAATGTTTCATATTGCTTTTCTTGTACTTGTTTTTGTGTTAAAATACCACACATTTTCATTAAAGTTATGGCAAATTAGCCCACACTTCTCAGTTGGCTCACAGGGAACTGTGACCTGACTCTTTACCCCAGCTGAGCTGCTGGCATGGGTCAAGCTGAAGGTATGCTGATCCACAGCCATGAATGCTCTATATGCTCCATCCAAAATGCACTCCAGCCGATACAATTTTGCACAGTTTGACCATTGGGCAGGACTAAAACATATTAGGGTATGGAACCCAATATTTCAAGAATCTAACATAACCTTTGATACGGCATAAAATTATATAGTGTTTCATACCAAATATGAAACATTACGATTTCATGTTATCATCTTGCAACTCTCACAAATTTCAGTTTCGATCACATGAAATAGCAATCATTCCATCAGTTGACATTTTGGAAAAAGATAAATATGTTGAACTTTGACACCATAGGCAGGACTGTATGGTGGGTGAGCAAAAGAAAACAACAGCCCTGCTGCTGATAAGTCAACCACTGGTGAGATCTTTGACACAGCATGAGCATAAGTGGGAGTTCTAGAGGTTTAGTGTTATGAAGAATATACTTTTACCCTTTTTGACATTTTGATGTCCATTTCATTCATGGAACTTAAAATGTATCATGAAATGTAAGAAAGATTGAAAGGGAGGACTGCCTGGTGCAACACTGTGGCATATACATACTACTAGACTACTAAGAACAATTACAGGAGTACTGGCAGATCTGAATATTGAGCCACCTGCCAGTAAAATTCTCCACTGCCAATCTTCACAAAACATACATGTATGTGACATAATGCCAGAAAAAGTGATGGAACACCCTGCACACCAAAACAGAGCATGATCCAGATATGGGTCAAGCAAAAAGAAGTTGTGAAGCTAGCCATCGATATAATTCGCGTGGTAATGATGAAATAATCAAACTTCACACCTGCCTCTTTAACCTGAGAGACATGAAACACATGGCCGGTGTCAGAGTAAGAAAAATTCCACCTCTGAATCAAGAGCCATGGATTCTTTATTGGATCTCATGTTAGGAAAGAAACAGTTTATGACTGTGAAGGCTAAACATACCCATTAGGTTCAAGTGAGATCATTAAAAAAGATAGGCAAATCAACTTGGAATGTCATTTCAAATTGATCCAATGAATAATAATAGAATTTTTATGCTGCAGGTCAAGAGGTCAAGCGGAAGAACAAGTCTACAGTGCAAGGCCTACACTATCTGTGCACCAGATTTTACAGGCTCACTGAGCAGAGGTAGACTCACACAGGGTTCTCACAATGCACTCGTTCAGAATTATGGTAATTAATTATGGTTGCTCTAGCTGCACTTGACACACCAGTGTGATCTTACATGTTGACAGAATATGGCAAAAATTTAACTGTTATATTGTGTAATATTACTCATTTTTATTAACTCATAAATTTTTGCTTGTTACTGCATCACCCTACTGTGTCAAGGTAAAAATTTATGTTTCCTGTTTCACATTCATATCACATTCTCTAGAGTAGTCACTCCCTAGGAACCTTGTGATACACAGATACCATTTGTCCATTGAAATTCATGAAACATGGCATGCCCAGAAGTGCTCTTTCAAGCAAGAAACATGAATAATTCACCTGGCATCTCCTATTTGTGGATCACTATCTGGTGATCTGAACAGATCTTCCATATCTGTAGAAAAGAAATATGTTTACTAGCTAATAATGACAATTTACATTATTTTGTATCTTGCAAAAGCATACACCACTACTGTTTCAAGGACTATCAGCTGATAATTTTCCTTCAAAATTTCTATAATTGATTTGGAACCATTTAATACAAAATTAAGTTCATACCACATTTAACTCTTGCTGTCTGTAATTAAGTTTCTGGTTTTGTCGGAATTTGAGAATTCATGAATTTGCTAAATTGGGGCATACATGAATATATTGCATAAAAAAAACACAAATCTACCTCCCACCAGTTTCGTTTCTCTTTCCATCATAGAACTTTTAAGTATTCAAATGCTTCCATTTACAACCATGCAGCATGGAGTTTTTGAGGCTAATCTCAAGTAAACCAAGTGACGACTGGGTCATCATTTCGGCTGCCATGCCCTGACTTAGTGACCTGAGCCGTTACTTCGGGTAATAAGAGTTAACATATACAATGCACTCCTCTTAGCTTGACTCCGGATAGTTCCCGACTCCAGAATGTTCAACAGAACTTTACTGATCCTGGCCATTTTTTTTTCTTAGAAGAACCTGGCCACTCTTACCACTCTTCCAAATCACCCTCCTTAGCTCAGTCTAATATTGTATGCCAACACCTTTAAATACAGAATTAAGTGTGGGTGGTTGACCAAAATACCAAATACTAATTGTGGAGCAACAATAACGGGCTGAGACCTTCCCATCATGCTAAAAACTTGAGGGTGGGGACAAAGATGGGTGTAAACTGAGATCACATTATCACTGGCCAGCACCAGGCCTTCAGGTAAGCCTACTCCACGGTAGGGCACCAGTCTTGTTCAATGTTATGATGCTGAGACAGGGGAGGCTAAAATGGGACAATTCACATGTTCACTGCAGGCTTAGTTTTTAATATGCATCACAAGAACTGTAGTTTGGTATCTGTGAGCACATATGATGTGTGCCAGCATTGGTCAATTTCATTCATCAGCTTGGTATCCCAATCATGGGAATAAAAATGGCAGCCACAGCACTATTCTTGGATCTATCTTTTGCATTTCATTTTCATCAATTTTCACTGCAAAATGAGAATCACGTTGACAATAACAGCAGACTGCATTAGTGATGGGATCAATAGATTAACAAGGAATTTCAGAAAAAAATAAAAAATGAGCAGAAACATTCAAGGATCTAACCAATGAGTAAGCAGCATCTCTTGAGATGAGTTTGGCATTCAGTGTATTAAGAAATAATCAATAGAAAATGTCTCTAACTGGCTAAATGCCATGACAAACAATGTATACAGAAACACAGGTGCAAAAGGCTTCAATCGAGACACAATCGAGACCCCTTTCAATCCAGAAACCCTTACAGAACCATGGAGCAGGAGAAACCAAAGAATTTCTTTCTGAACATTGTATCGCTATATTGACACTCTATTCAGCTCAACACTTGGTTAGCTCGACCACACTTTCTTTTCCTGAGCAAGGTCAAGCTATCCTGTTTGCACTATCAATACATTTTCTCTAAAAAACTCAAAGCTACCTGAAAATTTTCTCATAGAAAAACACTGCTTACTCTCATACTCTACTGTAAAACTAAAGTTTATTCTTATATTGTAAAATAGGAATGGAGGAAAACTAGCAAATTATACAGAAAATTGTTTCACAGTACAAAAAAAAAATCATCTCTGAAAAAAAAATGGGAAAAATTTAAGAAGCAGCTAAAGAACGGTATTAATTGCTCTAAAAAAAAGAAAGAAAAGAGCTTGATCCCTTACTCTTATTATGACCCTCAGACAACACCTCTTGAAGCTTTAGCTGCAATTTCTCAGCCCTCTTGCGTTCAGCATGGAGCTGTCGTTTGAGATCCCTTAGCTATAACAGAAAAACAAAGAAAAAGTAAGAGTTATAAAAAATATGCAATGGTCACTTTTTAAGAACTGAGACAGCTAAGATATTCCTTAATACTTGGACAGAAATGAGTCCATTTTAAACAACTTTATAAAAAAAATAATATTTGTACTAAAATATGTGATTGTTTTCTTGTCTGCCAATTTACTTCCACTTTCCCAACACTAAGTATTATATATATTTTTTATCGTCAAAGCCTGAAATCGGCCAAAGCAGATAGTGTCGGACCATTTTGGAAAATGGCCAAAATTGCTGTTAAATGACTGGCCAATGTCTGATCTTTTCTTGATTTCAGGATTTGGCCCACCAGTTTGCAAAATGGCATGGACCAATCAGCCAAAGTTGGCAGAAAAAGCCGACAGCAGATTTTCGTGCATCTGTATAATCAGACTTGATACAATCTCTTTGCTTTTCCAATCTTGATCATCACTTTGTTACAATGAAATGAATTTTTATGGCATTTGGAATTACACGACAGTTTCACTTCTACATTTGCATCAATTTGTTAGAAATGCAAATGCATCAAGCGTACCCTTGGCCATCAATCAGTGACTGGGAAGATGCAGTGGTTCATACTGATTTTTCTTCTATGCCTACAGATTCCAGTGTGAAAAGTATCTTGTGCAGAATGGAAGACTCTTTCCTGGAACACAGGTCAGTGAGAACACCAAGGTCTGTTCCCAGCCTGTAGAAATGTTCATGACAACTGCAAGAATGCTTCTTCAATCACTGTGACCTCGGTCAACATCTGGTACATCGAGTGTGTACATTATCTCCAACTTTAGCTGGTGGGAATTTTGCATCTGCATTTTTAAGCATCTTCGCACCTTGAGTTTGTAAATGAATTGAACATTTGCCAGGATTTCCCGCCGTTTCACAAAATGGTTGGCCAAAGTAGGATATAATGTATATTGTTAATTTCAAGTAACTGAACCTTGGCCACACTTCTTGGCTAAATTGCAAAAAGGCCAGCCAAGCCAGGAATGGGCCGTACTTCAGACTTTGACTGTAACATATACACAATAAAGAAGAAAAAAAATAATATTTACACTTGTTAATGAAGTACACACAATGAAAATTTCTGAAGACTTAATGTTACGATTTATTATGAAATTTTCAATGGTTATGGAAAGGGTATTTACTCTCTGAAATTCACAACTTTTTTGGATATTACAGGTGAATGCAAGGCTGATTTTCATGCAGTGGTTTCTAAACCTGATAAACTAAGGCTGAACCACACAATTATGTCACCTGCAGTTGAAAGGTAAATGGATGTAACATATATACTTGATATGAAAAATATGCCATTCTTTTATGATTTTGACCTTCTACTGATGTGTCTAAAAATAGAAATATGATAAATTTCAAATTTCTCATAATCAAAAACAAGACAAAAAATAAGTGAAAATGTGTAGATTACAACTTTTATTACAGAACTAAACATATTTAGTCATATATAAACATATCTAAACTCCAATTAATCTAAAACAACAAATATGGATGTATGTGAAATTGAGCCATACTGCACAATATACTGTCTTCACAGGAAAAAGTTGAATGATCATTCAATTCATTAAAAAAAAATGTAAGATAAGATGGTCTGCTCAGAAGTTAAGCAATTTCCTCATATCACTTGATATATTCAAATTCAGCCCCATTTTATACTATATAAAAACCATGGCAAATAAAAGCAACGAGAAACAATAATTAATATGGCGCATTTTTTATTCTCAGGTACATAGGTGACATGTTGACTGACTCGAAGACCTGGGATTTTCTCATGTATATAGGTTGTCAATACATTCGGTGAATCATTTCATGGCAGAGAAAGAGCTTGGTATAAACACCTGTGAAGGCAAAAATGGAGACACACACAACTATAAGGAAAAATATTAAAATGATTCAAAAGCTGAGAAATTAAACTGGTTATATCATTTGTGATATTAACCATGGAGGACCAGGAAGTGGAAATGGCTAAAGTTCACTCATTATATCTCACATCTGAATTCCTTTCCATATATCCTACAATGCACACATCTGATACTGCTCACACCTAAGCTGTCAATTTGGGCCTGAATAAAATTCCTATTTAATATCAGAAATATTTTCAGCATTAGAAAAAAAAAAAAAATCAAAAAGATGTAACATTTATATGCAACTGTCTAGACCGTGGGCACATTAAAAAAAAAAAAAGAAAGAGAAAAAATAAATAAATAAACAAATATATAAATCACTCAGAGTATGTTTACTTCATTTTACCTACTCCAGGAAAAAGTTCATAGTTCCGCTATGTTGTTACCAGTAAGTGAGATAGGGAGGTTACAGAGCATGACTGAAGAGACACAGATTCTGGGAGACTGCTGGGCCATAGGGAGGTTACAGAGCATGACTGAAGAGACACAGATTCTGGGAGACTGCTGAGCCATCTCAGAAAAGATTTTTCATCTGCACAAAGAAAATGCATTCCAAGTGGTAAAAAAAAAATGTCATTGACCTCTATGGGTCAGTAATGGTAATAGATGTTTCATACATACTATGTTGCTTGAAACACCTAAATCTACAGAAAACTAAAAAGAAGAACTTCAGAATATCAAAACACAGGAAGTGTTTCAAGTGATCTTTCAAAACTATCAGCACATCTTCTGATATTAATATAAAATTGCATTTCAACCCTATACAATCACAATTTCAGGAATGTATACAACCTCCATAGCAATGGGTGTTATGAAGAATCCAATATTTTTGGGTACCAAAAAATCTTTCCACAAGGAAGAATTAAGCAAATTAAACTAATATGTGTAAAATCTTTGCTAAAATCATTATGCCTTTGATGCCCCCCACCCCCGACATAACAGTATAGCAAAGAACAGTAGATCAGACAACCATGCACTTACCTTCCTCCTGTATTCAGGTTAGCAAGATCAAACTAATCTATTGCTTCCCTCATATCAATTTCTTCGTTGGAGATCTTAAATTCAGAACATTACTTTGAAGACCTGTCTGGTTCATTTCAGATATCAGGGTTCATGTCGAAAAAAGTAGTTTATCAAAGCAGAACAAGAAACAAAATCCAAGATGACAGACGGCACACAAACTAAATTTCTCTACACCTTCACATGATTTATAGTCAAATCATGTTTTAAAGTGTGTTTGCTTACGTTACGTTCTATACACGTCTTTCAACCTCCTCGTGGAGGTTATCCTGAGTTGTGTTTTGCTGAACCAGATGTTTTGTAAAGATCTGTTTTCAGAGAATTGAAAAGATTTATTTTCTAGCTTCAACTCACTCACAAAATATGAGAAAGCCATAATAAAATTTTTTGTGAGCTGGTGAGAGTTTCTAGTAAAAGTGATCTTTTTTTCCCTTCTTTAGCTTTATGAATAGCCTGTCTTTGGCAAAGAGAAGTAATCTGGCTGGCAGAAAAATGACATAAACTCTCACCAGTTCAGTACTTTTTGGCGTATCACACGTGATTTTCATAATGTGGTTATTAATTGCATAGAATGATTCTGATTCATGATATATATATATGGAAAGGGAAATAGACTGAGTTGTGAACTATATAATTGGCTATGAAATATATGCATATATACTGCCACATGACCTTCTATTTCTTTCCAAAAATAGAAAATGTGATCTAAATTTCCATTTTTAAAAAAACCTTAAGCATGAAAGTGCAGGCTGCAACCTGTATTTAGAATCAAAGCACATCAAATTGTACATACTATAACCAAATTTCATGCGATCTGGACAAAAATGCTGGTGGAAACAGCAAGGCATTTTTTTAAAATACAAAATATTAACACAAACACAGTCAATTATCATTTATTCCAGCTATAAATGTAAGAAAAAGAGTTATGGTCACCCTATAATTAATGTCTCATACTTAACAGAGATAGATATTCACTTGTATATAGAGAATATGAGCCCATCTTAAACAGTGGATTGCAAAATGGGACAATGGACTTCAATTTTTATTTAATTATAATGTTTATGCTGTTACCATTTCTGAAACTCAAAATGGATGTATTTTTATGGGTGATAAAAGTCCATGACATTCAGCCCTAAAAAAATAAGCATTTTTTTCCAATTTTCATGAAAAATGTATTGGTCAATCATTACGATCCATGCTCTTGATTTTCAAAATGCTCCCTGTCTGCATAGATTTGAATTGAATTTATTATTATGCCATTTATTACGTCATCTGAATGTTGGATCATTTTTCAAATTCATTTTGCAGTAGCAAACTTAAACTATAGCATTGTTTAGATGTCTAAATTAACAAGTTTTGACAAAGCATGTAACGAATGATCACCGGTTTTCATTTCTCCAATATTTAGCTCTGTGACTTCAAAATTGCCAATCTATCTCTTAACCCAATACCACGCAGAACCGCCAATATATGCCGCTTGCCGACGTTCATTCATTTCCGCACAAGTGCCAAATTTTTCCGTACAAATGCCAAATTATGCCGACTTCGGTGGCTTGTGATAGCTTTTGTAGAAATGGGATTGGGCCGCAAATAATGCCACTAGCGAGATTCTGACCATATCACCTGAAATGTTCAAAATGGCATCACCCCGTGCAAATTTCTTTTGATTTGTATGGAGATGAGTTGCCTACAACCTCTAATTTTACTGGTGTTTTAACTGTGAAAACTGCGTGTGGATTAGTCTGATAGGTTTTTCCCTACAGATTTTTAAAAATCGTCAGGGGGTAAAATGACAGAGTTATCTCCATATCATGGATAAGGAAGCCAGGCTAAACAAAGATATCCACTGGAAAAGGCTTGTAGAAAAAAAAAAAAACCCTCAAGAAATGCATTGCTTTGATGTCCATCTTTCTATAAACCCTCTGGAAATGTGTCATTTTCTTCACAAGAAAACATACACCTCCCAAGTTTTTTTTTAACATACCAGGGATGTCAAACCGTTTTCACCAAAAGTCGGAAAATTCTACAACAGCCCCCCCCCCCTGCCACTATCACCATCGATATTTTATCACTGCAGCTGGCCGCTGTCCAGTTATGTAAAACAAGTCTAGGCTTTTCATGTTAGGAGACATCTGCCTAGTTTTGGGAGAAATTTTTATATTTTTACTTAAGGGGGCTCGATAGTAAAAAATCACTTTTTTAAAATTCTACTTAAATGAAGCAATTAAAGTGATTATAATGTAA
>JBCEWB010110834.1:0-11815 GCA_039654565.1 Peronia peronii
TGTGCAATGTTTGTAAAGAGAGAGAGAGAGAGAGAGAGAGAGAGAGAGAGAGAGAGAGAGAGAGAGAGAGAGAGAGAGAGAGTTTCACAGCCAAAGAACGCTGGGTAGAACTGGGTCACTTTGGTTGTCACTTAATATCGATCGATCAATACCACAATATGACAAAGAACATGACATTGTATTGCACTTGATTGCAAGAACACTCTAGCTGATATGGAGGCACAGAACTTAGGGCCACCAGCCACAAATGGCAGTCTGTGAAGAAGATCGTGGAGATTAAAAAAAGGTGAGAGCCTATTGATGAGGAGATCCTACATTCCACAAGGAGTGAAGAGGAATAAACTAACTAAACTGATCTCTTCAAGAGATAAAAAGAAAGTTTACGCTTGTCTCAAATCTAAATAGATCTACTAAAAAAACTAAAATATTAGTGTAAATTGTCCTTCCTTCTGTTTTACCATTGTGGTTTAATCGACCTGTCTTCTTCTATCATCATCTTCATGATTATCATCATCATTTTATAAAAATGTCTTAAACTATAAGATGACGGTCTACTAGCAACTAATGAAATTGTTGGCATGGACACATACTGTTTGTTACAAAATACACATGTGATAGCATAGATCACATTTTTGCTACTACTACTAGATTCTCAGGAACTTTTAATGTAGTGTTTTCGTTTTGTAGTAGTATATAATGGTAAACGTGAAAACACTCAATGTGGTAGGTGGGTAGGTCATGCATTTTGGTTTACCAAAAGATTGAAGATGTGATGTTGCTTCTTGATTGTACTAACCAAAAGATTGGATGGACTTAGTGGAAATGTCCAAACAAAAATTGAATGATCCTTGAACATGCTTTTCTCTTCTTTTCTTCTCTTTCCAATTTAGTCAAGATGTCCACGTAACAGGAAAATGACTTAAAATTAAGACGACTGTCCACTGGCAACTAATCAAATACACCAAAAAAGTTGAAAACCCAATACGAAGAATTTAGAATTGAGCTAATAAACTTCAACTGATCTCGCTGGCCAAATTTTCGAGCCCGCTTGGCTCTTCGTCTGGGCAATCATCATCATCATCATCATCATCATCATCATCACCATCATCATCATCATCATTTTGTGGAAATGTCTTAAAATTTAAGCTATTGGCTGTAAACTGGTAATTAATTTACAATACATTCAAAGAAACAATAATAATCTGGAGAACTGATAAGTTGATTATCGCGTACACTAATGGAACTGGCCAGATTTTCGCCCTGATTTTTGCTTCTCATTATCACCATCATCATCATTAACTTTACCATTCATTATCACTTTCATCTTCGTCACCATCATCATTTTATAGGAATGTCTACTGGCAACTAACTCAGTACACTGAAAGAAACAATCAAATTCGTAGAACTGGATTTGTATACAATTAAAGTGATGTCACTGGCTAAATGTTCAAACCTTCTTAGTCTTCATCGGAAAAACAACCATCATCAACATCATTATTTTGCAGAAGTGTCTTTGAAGAATATAAAGACTGTCAGCTGGTATAAAATTTTAATAAATAATCTATAACTATGAAAAAAATATGTAAATGAATAAATAAATTAAAAAATAATCATAATAAAAAAAAACAATAACTAATTTCCAGATTTTTAAATCTGGTTGGTTCTTCTTCAGAGAGTCTTTAATCTACCACCTTTTCTGCTATAGATATAATATATAATAACAAAAAAAAAGTACTTATTTATGTTAATATTATTACATGTTCACATATTCACGGGCCTATGACTATGTTCTTGCCTGTGTTCATGTCATAGCATTTAACGTCGTGACAAATTTATGTACCCTATTTAGACGCACTGCCGCTTTATTTGCATGTTAAGCTATGTGTTTTTATTTGTAAATGAATAGTATGGCTATATGTACTTTACTAAGCATAGAAGTGTAGACAACTTTTATTTGTTTATTTATTAATTAATTTATTTAATGAGTTAGTTAAAATTAGTTTGTAAGTTATTTTTAATTTATCGGAATTTATTTATTTAGCTCATTTATTAACTTAATTTTTTTCTTTCTTTTTTTTCTTTCTCTCTTCATTTAAACATGCAATCGTTCACATATAAATACATTTCCACAGAGCTCAAAGAAAAGGACAGCCATACCTGGGATGGACCCATCCTCAAAAGAGTAAGCACCCCTGACACTAATTTTTTGCAGTCTCTTAATCCCAGTCTTTAGTGAAATAAGATGCATTAGGTTGTACATTGCTTGATATGTGCAAGAAACTATGTCAGTCAAGATGCGTTCAGTGCTTTAAAAACATGATATTTCTTCCTTCATACAGTGTTTATTTTTTTTTAATATTTGATTTATTATTTTTTGTTTTTGATCTCTGTTATTAAATATCCAAGCTTAAAAATTGTCAACCGTGGAATACAGTTTTTTTAGATACCACTTGATATGGGCCATAATTATCATTGCTTTCAAGATGATAAAAGTGAATATTGATAACGAATTCAGTAACAGTCTAAACAGGACACTAGGAGTATCTGTACTAGCTAAATTATAGCGTCTTTTTCTTCATGTAGATCCTTCTTCTCCTTAATTTTCACTGAATTAAGATGCTGTGGTGACGGAATGTCCAATATTTTATTTTAAACACCTGTTAAAACTGAGGTTTTGCTGATAAAACCTTTGCTGTTTCTATGGCAGAGATGGCAATACGACTGACATAGCACGAGCTGGCAGTCTTCATCAGTTTTTGCTTGAAATATGGGCCCATCGCTGGTTTTTGGATGGGTCAGACTTACATGGTCAGCACAGTCTCTCCTGAGCTCTTCAAACTGCAAGCAGCTGTTCCAGAGAAGTCCAGTGAGTCTAGTTTAGCAGTGCTGTTACTTAAGAGTAGGAAATCACGGCACAGTCTTTAATTACCTCAAATACAAGAAATTGCACTTGAGAAATTTATTGAAGCTGAGATAAGCTGACTCAGATAGTACTTTCCTGTGAAATATTTGATGTTGTTTTTAAACAGGAATACAGTATGTTTTGCAGGCAGTCAAAATGAGTCGTATGTCGATTTTCCACAAAACTGAGTCATTGCTATGATGTAAAACCTTAATTTATAAATGTACTTTCATGTGCTGAAAAAAAAAAAACTGAGTGAGCTTGACTAGCCAGAGCAATTCAGACTGAAGACACCTGGGGTGATCACTCAGTACCGGCTGATATCAGGTTAAAAATAGTTAAACATGATATAGGTTTAGCATATAGAACTAAATATTCACCCCGCAACATCCTGACAACTGAAATTCTGCCCATGGTCCTGAGAGCAGTATTTTCTTATTCATAGATACAATCGACTCTAGGAGTGGGCACGAGACGGGCTTTGTTTTGTCTTATAGCCTACCTGGACCTCAACATCACACGAGAAGTAAGGTGACTTCCCGAGCTTCTCTCTCGGTAAAAAAAAATGTACTGCTCGCCCACCCCTAGGCGACCCCACCTGAGTTGAACCCTGATGAGTCAACTTTCAGATGAGTCTTATCTTTTTTTTTTATGGAACGAGTCCCGGTGCTTCTTTACCTTACTAAAAATTAAACTGATGAATCGACGTCGACTCATCCGTATTCACTAATGAATCGATCTTTTTCTCCTGTCCCCATCCTTATAAAATTAAAGGAGTCGATGAACCTAATCTCAGCTTGCATGGCACCTCATCTCAACACATTTTATGCTCCTCGCATCATGTGATAGCACGACTATGGGGTAACTACAACTGTCAAACTGTTTATAAGCTATTGCGATCAAGATGAGAACAGTAAGGTAGTGCACCCTCCTCGCCCGGAGATAGACTCATATAGCATGTAACGTTTATCATCTTGAAAAAGGCCTAACAAGGGGTGCAATGTACAGTGTTTCATAACATGAAGCAGTGGGAGGAGTGTTGAAGGGCGACGAAGCTGCGTGCGGCGATCGTGTTGAGTTGAATGTTGAGGAGGTGGACATTGCCAGTTTATATGACAGTGAAACTTTAACAACTGATGACAAAGGGCGTCGATAATATATTAAAATTCAACCAAAAGCTAGTTAGATCTTACTGAAAATGAATGGAAGGGATCAAATTTGATGCTCGGTGAAAGAATGCGTAAGGGGAAGTAACCATTATATTGCCCGATAATAGGTCATTCCAAATAAGTAGTGCTAAATTTTTAATTTTGTAGTCTTTAGTGAGATACGGATGAGTCGAACTAAGGATGAGTTGACCTTATTTTTACTCCTCTGCAAGCATCGATTCATCCGTATACCTATCTTTTTTTTGTTGCAATTGTTGCAAGTGTTATGTTCTCATATGTTGTGAATCATCGAGCAGTCATCAGTCATAGAGTGATCACACAGAATACTCATAGCGTACCGGTTAACTGGTTTATTGCACTAAAATGATTCAGACATCGTGATACATCAGTGATGTATATATAGCCACAAACATCATCATATTAAATATTTACCATCCATATTACATCATATAAGGACATGGACATAGACATGGACATGACATGTGATAACTCATTATCTTTAACAGAACCTACGTTGATGATTAACATAAATAATCACAATAATCATAAAATACACATTTTCTCCAAGGACAACAATTCTTGGCTGCCAAGGGAAACAACTCTTGTTCAAGAGAAATAAGTAGGTCCCATAACAGCAAAAAAAATCAATGTCAGATCACTTTCATCACATTCAACTTCCAATTTCTCCATTCACATCCAGCGACTGATGCCCCAATTGGACTACTTGCCAGAAGCATGGCTCTGATATATCCACAAAATAGGAAACGTTCATCTTAACAGTATGGATGGCACTGTGCTTACATATCGCCTAGTAGCTGCTCAAACCTCAAAGCAATATGTGACGCCATATCCTTATAATTGTATTGTTGCTTATTTGGAGAGCTAGAGGAACTCAGGCGTAACACATAATGAGCCAGTTCCTCACTAGATAGGCTCCCCGACACTCTTAGGTTATTGTTATTTTAAGCTGTCCCACCATAATCTGTGCTGACAGGGGTGTATCAATCTGTCTTCGCATGTCTTTGTGGTTCAGCAATATTAAGAACTTCAATTTCTTTTCATTCGTTCGGTTAACAAATATCCGGAGTCCACTGCTCTTGTTTCGGGACAAGATATTTTTCCTCAGTTTCAGTTCATTTGCGAGTCTTAATCTCCATTTACAGCTTTTTTTCCATTCCTTTGTTGACCTGTTAAATTGAGCTGTTTGCTTTTGGAACGATCAAACTGCAGACAAAAGAGTGGCAGTAGACATTAATGATCTAACACTGTTTCATCTATAATTTTCTCTTCCCTCGTGTTTCAGATGAACTTTTCCAAGTGTTTGAACCTCTTTTAGGATGCCTGTCGCTGCAGTATGCTGGTCGTGAGAACGGTCGCCATAGGAGACACCACTATGATCGAGCATTTTCACACCAGAATCTTACGAATTATGTGTGCATATTCCAAGAGGTTTGTTCCTGTCTCATATTCATATCAAAAATTATTTTGCAACCCATATTTGATATTAATTTATTATAAGGTCAGTCTGTTTACCACCGTTTACAGCTTGTAATTTCAAGAAAATCTTTACGGTAGTTGTGACATGAAATAAGATCTAATTGTTTTGAATTTCATTAATTATATTTTAAACAATTGCCTTGTTAATAACACATTTTTGTCACTTGTTAAAATTGTTTGCATTTTTGAGAATAGGATTCCTTTATCTGATAATGAAATGTTTCTGTAGAAATAATTTAATATTGTTAGTTAATGCCACAGAATTTCATTTGTACACAAATTTAAAAACATCAAAATAAAACACATCATGGTGGTTTTATGTTATATAAAACAGACAATATTGGTGTCCATATTTCATCTTAAACTGGAGCGAGACAATGATCATGGAAAAATACAGCATCTTATAATTTGATCCTAGATGTCCCCAAAACTATGCCCTGCTATTTGTTTGGTCCATAAATGACTTGATGAGATTTATAAGGTCTGTTTATGTGACAATATTTGAATAGGGCGCTTGTTGTTTTTTTTTTTTTTTTGGCAGTTAGTGGATGAATTGGAGCGGAAGTGGTTAAATTTCGGAGAGGAAGATCGCATTCCTTTGCTTGAGCATATGTACAACTATAATTTCAAAGCAGTTACACGTGCTCTGCTAGGGAAGATTTTTAACAATGACGAACTAGTGGATGCGTTTAAAGAAGCCTATAACTTGGTGAGTATCATTAGCAGCCCTATATTCCTTCTTACTGCAGTACTTTGCTTTGCATTTTCCTGCTTCATTTTTTTATTCTTTCAAATCCCACCTAGCCCTAATTTGCACAGACTTGTAGTTGTTTTCTTTTTTACGCCTGCACGTCCCAATATGCTAATCTGGCATTTTTATTTTTTTCTTCTGTAACGAATTCTGATTTCTTTTTCTGAATATGGGTTTGCATTATGATTTATATAATATTTAATAAAAATTGCTTTCTAATTCAAAGAGTGGAATATTTTTGTTTTGTTTACCAAGAATAATGTGTGATACTACACTTGTCTCTATTTCTTAACTTCTTCACTGCTATGCCAAAGTTGGAGTCTTGTGCTAGACACCAGCGATATGGCCAGTCTCCTTCACTCCGTCCAGAGCCACACACATTCAGTTCCGTCGACAGTGCGTAAGCCAATTGGCAGTCATCCTGTACTTTCCTTCAGGCAATCAGAAGCGTCGATTCTTATTCAGTGTTACTAATTATTCCAAGAACAAGCAGATTATACACCTGTTTTGAGCTCTCATGATGTTGATGTTGGGCTGACTATAGTCTTGCCTTGTACGTTTTCCTGCTCGAGACACTAATTTTTGGACGTTCTTCATATTATTTGTTAGCAGTGAAATGGTTATGGGCAATTCTATTAAAATTTTTTAAATCTTTGGCAAAACCTTATATAGACATTCAGTGGTCAAAATCTCCATTTCGGTTGAAAATTGCTGTTTTTATATCCAGTCTTCACACTCAACAAATTATCAAGCTAGATTAGTAATTAGTAAGCAAAATCACAGAATATGTTCTGGTCTGAATTGTAACAAGACAAAATCATAGGCCAGCATAGTGAGGTATAACAAATTCATATTTGTTTTGTGAATGGAATATTTCAAGTTATTTGCAATTTTATCGAATCGTCATTATTTCACAGGCAAAGAATTTCGGAAAACTCACAAAGTTGTCTCAAACATTGCAGGCTGCAAAGTATAAGAATGGATTTTGGAAAAAAATTTCATAACAGTCACATCAAAGTTTCGCAGTGGTTTGAAAATATAGATCTAGCAAACATTAAAAAAGAAAAAAAAACATTTTGTGACTTGACATAACCAAAGATGAGTAACGCAATTAGGAAAAAGGAAGACTGAATAATCTGTTTCCATCTGAAATATTAAAAGCAGTTTTTGTCTTAGATGTGTATAAGAGTGAAAGTGTTAATGGATCAAATTACAAATTACACCCTCAAGTGGATGATTTACAAATTATATAGAAATAATGAAAAAGTAAACAAAAGTACAACACATATAAAATGCATTGTAGCTATTATAGTAGTTAAAGCCATAAATGACTGACATTAACAAACCTGTGTCCTTGCAAAATATGATGCATTAAAGACTAATATCCCATTGTTAATGACCATAAATCATGGACAAAATCTTCTATCTACAGCCCTATCTACAGCCATGTATTTTGAAAAGAATAGGTCAAGTTTGACTGGTCCGGATTTCAGTACAGTTACAAAAAAATCTGCCGGCTTGTTGGTTGAGCAGAAAATATTGAAACAAGTATGAAGATCTTAATCATAACAGACTGATGAAATTGTAATGCATTCCTGAGTTCATCCTCAAAATCGTTTGCAAATTAAATTGGGTTGTTTTTATTTCAGTAAATACATGTGAGGTAAAAATACATGTATTTGCAATTTTTGACATGATTTTACAAACTACAGACTCTTATCCACATCAAGGATACAATGCCTTTAAAATCAACTTTCAGCAGGATCTTGAGCTGTAATAAGCTGGGTTTTTTTTTTTACTTGATTGCATTATACTTCAATAAATTTAGAAGGCTAATAAATTGAAAAGTTAACTGTTTATAGCGAGCATTTGAAGTTCGCGATAGAGGAATGTAAGATTTTTATCATGTAAAATACAATATCAACTTTTCTAGTCAAACATGCCTACAAATCAAATTTGTGAGACTTATCTTAATTTCTTGCCTTTGGTTAGCTTCCAAATCATCTTCACCGTACATGAATTCATTTCTAGGTCTTAATTGCAGTATTCAATATGGAAATGACTGAGTACAATAATTAAGTGTATGTAGCAATAAAAAATTATGTTGTAATTGCCCACATATACGTGTAATATATATATACCGACAGGCATGGCATGAACTGGAATTTCGTATGGCATATCCAACTCTTCCTGATGAGACAAGCACCAGAATGATTCAGTTTAAAGAGGGTAGGTCTAAGATGTTTCTAGAAAACATTTATTTGTAATTTTGAGCCATTGCATGTAAAACTAAAAAGCATCACTGCTATACGATAAGGGCATAAATCAGAAAGACACATGTCATTCCTGAGCTAGGAAGTTACCAGATAATGTCATGAAAAAGAAATGCACTGATACAAAATTATGTACTCATTCAATAGAATTATAATGGCATAACTCTTCAAATGATTTGTGCTGTAACCACTTGTTTGTTTTAACCAATATCTCAAGGCTGAAAATTACATATGCTGTTATTGTTTAGTGGTGAACTTACAGATGAAGCAGAGACAGCTGCAGAGAAGAGAGACATGAAGAAACTGCGAAATCACAAGAGTTCTGTCGAGAAAGACAAGAAATCCCATTCATCCTGTCAGACATAAGAACGGTGTGATCATCACTGGAGAAGAAGTACAAAGAGCAAAATGGGCAGAACATTTCAAGGAGATCCTGAACAGATCACCGCCACCAGCACCCCCTAATATACCACCAGCTGCACACTGTTGGAAGTTAACACCGATCGCCAACAAAACAGGAGACCATGAAAGCCATCAAGACCCTCAAGTCTGGAAAAGCACTGAAGCCCTGAAGGCAGATATACAAACATATACAGACATGTTACACCCTTTGTTGATGAAGATCTGGGAGACTGAGGCGGTGCCAGAAAATTGGAAGAAAGGGTTCCTTGTGAAACTTCCAAAGAAGGGCGACCTATCATTGTGCAACAATTGGAGAGGGATTATGCTCCTATCCATACATGGGAAAGTGCTGGCGAGAATTCTCTTGAACAGACTCAAGACTGCCCTAGACGAGACCCTGCGAGGTGAACAGGCAGGCTTTCATCAGGACAGATCATGTACGAACCACATTGCCACTATGAAAATCATTATAGAACAGTCCCTTGAGTGGCAGACCCCACTGTACAGTGTGGATTTCCAGAGAGTCTTTGACAGCGTGAACAGGGAGGTCATCTGGAAACTGATGCAGCACTACGGTTTTCCCCCCCAAGTACATTGCCATCATCCAGCAGCTGTTTGAAGATTCCACCTGCCAGGTCATACATGAAGGAAAGTTGACAGACCCCTTCCAGGTACAGACCGGCGTATGACAGGGATGCATACTGTCGCCAACAATATTTCTGATGGTGGTGGACTGGATCATGCGGCAATCCACAGCAGACCAGAAGACCGGCATCCAGTGGACACTCACCAAGCAGTTAGGAGATCTTGACTTTGCAGATGGCATCTGCCTCCTCTCCCACAGACAGCAACATGCACAAGAAAAGCTAGAACATGTCGCAACAGAAGGCGAGAAGACCGGCCTCAGAATCAACATCGGAAAGACAGAGATCCTACGCGTAAACAACCAACAACATGACCCGGTCCGACTGCGGCAGGGAGATATCAAGGAAGTGGACAAGTTTACATACTTGGGCAGTGTAGTGAACAAAGACGGCGGAGCAGATGACGACATCAAGAGCCGCATCAACAAGGCGAGGCACGCTTTCAAGACTCTACAACCTATCTGGCGATCTTCAGCCCTCTCGCTTCATAACAAGATCAGAATATTTAACACCAACGTCAAGTCAGTCCTCTTATATGGCTCTGAAACATGGCGTACAACCAAGACCAACAGGAACAAACTACAGACATTCCACCAACAGATGCCTACGCAATATCCTCAACATCAGGTGGCCAGAGGTTATCTCAAATGAAGACCTGTGGAATGGAACCAACCAAGCACCGATTGGAGAAGACATCAAGAAAAGAAAATGGGGGTGGATTGGCCACACAAGGCGGAACCACCATCAAACATTACCCAGCAAGCAGTGGACTGGAACCCACAAGGAAAACGAAAAGTTGGCAGACCTAAGCAAACTTGGCGAAGAAGTACGGACGCTGAAGTGAAGGCAGCTGGAATGACATGGGTCGAGCTGAAGAGGGTCTCCCAAAACCGTGTCTGCTGGAGGAGTGCTGTTGTGGCCCTTTGTTCCCGAGCGGAATCTGAGGCCTAACTAACTAACATTACTGTTGAGTAGTGAGGAAATACTCTGTGAGGAAATATGGACACTTCCATTTTATAGGTTGATGCTGCAAATATTTTTCAGAGCATCTTTGAGATGATCAGCGTAATGTCTACCCTCAAATAAAGTCGACATGCATGATGAAAACTAGATAAAAACTAAGATTTTGTCTCAACAGCACAATATATTTGTTCTTTGATGCATGCCTGTGCATTTTCAGTTTTGTAGTATCGGAAGTTGAGCTGCCAATATTGTTCTCACCGGACTTGCTCATTTGTTTGAAAATTAAGATCATCGTCATAGAAGCACTGGCTCATGATGAGCATTTCATAGAATAAAATATAATTTGTGCTCAATGATTGTTATCTCCCCCCCCCCCTTCCTCCCCCTCCTGCCCCTTCTGTGTTCAGCTACAAATTATCTTGGCTCCTCTGTGAAGAAAGCTATTGACAGTAGAAAGGAGAGTGGAGAGAACCATTGCTTGCTGGATGACATTATCGAGATAAGCACCTGTGAGGAGATGATGATTGACGATGCCATTCTCTTTCTGGTGGCAGGCACTCATACGACAAGCCTGAGTAAGAGCTTTCCTTTTTTTTTTTTTTTTTTTGTTGTTGTTGTATCAGTATGGTGCTATTAATTGACATGGTCAGTTTCATTATACTGTCATAGCACAGAATATGTAGGTGAAAGCTTGAATCTCTTAGTTCAAGAAGTTATTATCATCAGGTTTCTCTGCTGTTTGGAATTATAAGGCATTCTTCAGCATGTTTTACATATGGTACTTGATTGATGCCACCATTTCTGCCATGCTGTCTGAAATTAGCAATTATGTAAGAGGTCTATTTTAAAGATTAACTTTGTTAACAGGTAGAGAGAGGAGGAGAGCCAAGCTGTCTTATTAATCTAAACCTGGTGGACTCATTTCCTTGTATTATTATTGTTGTTTACAATGTTCTGTCCTCAAAATCTTTGGTTAGCTGAAAAAGGCAATGAAACTCAAAAACCGAGAACCATGTCTCCATGATCAGCTCAGCTCAAGATTTAATGCCGTTTGATGTATGAAAGTTCGAGAAATTCTGGATCACTTGGTACAAGTTACTTCAATTAATCACCAATGAAAATAGCTGAACTCACGACAGCAAGGCAGCAACTGATTTTTTTTTTTTTTTTGGGAAAGGGGGGGGGGGGGGGGGGACAAAACCCAAAAAAACCCC
>JBCEWB010110845.1:0-11815 GCA_039654565.1 Peronia peronii
CCGAAATAAGAAACTCCTGGAATTATTCCCCCCCCCCCCCCTCTTTCCCTCCTCATGCATTCCCCCTTTTCCCTTCTTTCCAACAAACACCTTATCATGTGCATTTCCTCACAAAAGCAACCTGAAAAGGGGGCTAAAAACTGACATACGTCTGCAACAGGCTTTGAGAATAACTGCCAAAGACGACGACGTGTCAGCAAATATAATGGCTGGTATACCTGCGCAATCATGCCCAGTGTTGATGTGTTTCCACTGAGCAATGGCAGCGGCCAAAAACGGTACCAGGGCTGTTGCAGTCAGATATGGTGGTAAATGGCTCCACCATCTGATATACAAAACCTGTCACTTCTTTTTGCTACTTACTTTTTATCCCCTATCCCATCTGTTCACAATGTTCAGGTTCCTATTTTGAGATATTGTTAACGAAAACCAGTTCTCCCGGTAAATCTAGATCTGGCAAACAAAATCCGTGATCACAAGATGAAATCACATAACTGTCAGTGGAAAGTATTGAAGAGTCAAGAGTTTCTACGATAAAATAATATGTGGTGTCGGTGGCTAGCGGTGGGACGTCAGACTCCGGATCTGAAGTTCTGTGTTCGAATCCTCATTAGTCCCGACATTTTGTCCTTGGGAAAGACAATTTACACACATTTCCTGACTCGACCCAGGTTTAAATGGGTACCAGACTATAGACAGTGACTGATATTGTTAGACTGATAAGGATTTGAGCACCTAACAGGCAGTCGCCTTGTAATATGCTTCCCAGGAAGCTGAGAGTGTCTTTGGGTCAGTCAGGGTAATAATAGATTGTAAGACACTTAGAGCCTAGGGAATAAGCGCTATATCAAATGCTCTATTATTATTACTATATTATATTAGAAGAAATCAATTCTTTAATTTTGTTTCATGTCTTGAGATGCTATCATGCGACTACTATCGCACTACAATGTTTGCTATTTGGAAAGGAAATCTCATAAAGAATGAGAATCATAAAACTCTGACTGGCTATATGAGATAACCACCCGCAGGATCAGGAGGTTGAAAGGCATATTACAACCACTGATTAGCTGGGTTGGTTCATTCATTATGAAACGGTTAACTTAACCATTTTCTAAGGCTGCAAGCTTTATGCCGGCTGTCCTCTTTCGTCCTTCTTTAGTGTTTTATTGAGGTTCTATAAAATAATGATAATCTGTCAAGCCTCTGGTAAGAGGGAAGTTTCCTCCTCTGCCCTTCTGAAGTGTTCATGCTCACATGGCAGTTGACTGCTCTTGATAACCAAACACAGCAAATGAAACTGATGATATAGCATCATCCAAAGGCTGCTGATTTTCTTGGCAGTGGAGGAGGCCATGGTTCTAAACTTAGGATATATATATATACACACCAATTTGCACCCTCCTTAGTTTTCTATAGTGTACTGCATATGCATAAGCAGAGAGGTAAAAAGTTAAGGACAGGAAATTTCTGCCTATAATTTGTTACATTTCCATGATTTTTCAGGTGCATTATGAAAGGCTAGAACCAGATTTCCCTTTTTTAAGAAGTCAGCATTTCTATTCTCTTAATACATTTTGATATGAGGGAGATTCGACCACTCACTGTTTTATTGAGAGACAAAGTGAGGTAAACAAAAAAATGAAAAGACAAGTAGACTAGGCACCAAACTTCCCTTGCCAAGAAGTCAGGATAATTCTGAGACATTAAGAACAGATTTTTTGTTTTTGTTTTGTTTGCCTGCGAGGAGTTGAACGTTCACTATTTTATGTGGGCAAAGAAACTGAAGATAAAAGAAAAAGAAAAAAAAACTAGACGGAAAAAGGAGAGGACTAAAAGATTTACCTTTGAACTGGTGATTTCCTCCAATCTACTTTCAATGCTCTGCTTGTTTTTGGGGCGTATTAGACAGTACACACACTCCAGTTCTGGACAGCAGCGTAGTAACTTCTCCACAAGCACTTTGCCAATAAACCCAGTGGCCCCAGTGATCAATACTCCTTTGCCTCGGAAATATAAGGGCACTGTTAGCTCCCCGGATGGTGATACAACATGCCTAGGGGAGGTCATGTGTGGCTCTGACAGCCGCCGGAATCCAGCGTAGTGATCTCGTACCAGCTGTTCACTGTCCATAGAGAAGACTGTCCGTGATGATCGTCCAGGAGATTGACCACCTGGGGACTGATCATGAGGACTCTGTGCCCTCAGTTCTGTGCTCTTAACCGCCTGTTCAGGAGTAGTATGGGGCACTGTGGCAGAGGTTTCCTGACAATTGTCTAGCCCATTGCAAGCCGTGCTGTCACTGCTACTGTGCTGAGTCTCACTGCCGAGCGTGGTGTGTAGCAGAGGTGATGGCATGGAGTCACTGTGGTTGTCATTGCTGACATAGGATGTGCTGCGAGGATCAGCCGCAGCAGATGTGTTCTGATTGGAATCACTGATGTCTTGTGACTGGGTTGACATGCCTGTTGATGTCAGTAGTATCAAAGACTTGAACTAACCTGGGGGAACAAGGAAATAAAGGAAATAATGGCAAGTTCAGCTCAAATGTCTCAATGGCATATTATATTGCACACTGTCATATCATCAAAGTTCCATGCTCATTTTGCAGGACAGCGGCTAAAGCTTCAAGTCACATTTTTTGTATCATTTACATTTCATGACTGCTGAACATTTCTGGAATGGCCAACAGTAGTGTTTGATACTAATCTATCACCAGGTGTTCATAAGAGCACATCTCATGCACAGCATAGCATATAAAAAACAACAAAAAAAATTATACAGTGTACCCATGTACAATGAAAGACTGGTTGCCACTAACCCTAACAGTCACAACTGAGGCCTGATAGCCCTGTACATGACAGAATCCACATTGTTTTTTAGGTCCCCAGTTATCACACCCTATCTCAGGTCCTTCTTCACAAATTCAGTTATCAGTGGAGATAAGACATTAGACTTTATAATACAAGTCATCATGACAAATGATGAGTATATCATCCTGTTCCTATGATACACACATACAAAATTCAAACAGGACTGTTATCCCAGCCTGATTTCCACCACTCTATCAGAATGAAAGCTGCTGACAGCATGATTACTATAAAAATGATGGAGAACCCAGAGATAAATGCAACTTTTATCTGACAATTTGGTGGACTGCGTAGAATCTAATTAGTTTTGTAGTAAGGCCTTTTAGCCCTCGTAGAGGGCTATCTCAGCTGCTAGAATCCATTCTGGTCAGGGACAGGTTCCTACCTGAAATCAGATATACTTTTGTCCTCAAATGTTGGTCAGTTTATAAACTAATACAGTGTCAAATTCTTTAGTATACATATGTACATTACATTAAACATATATACACAGCCTTCTAATGGTTGCAATTTAAACCAGTGTGGGGCCATATCTACAGTCGAGTACAGAATACACTGATCTCAATTCCAGTGGTTTTTTTTTATATGAGTAGCTCACATTTCTTGAACTCTTAACATGAATTTCTCGAACGATTTCATCATCATCCACCAGATCTCAAAGCTGCAGAATGTCTGATTAGGCCTGCTTTTTGTTTAGCCTTGCTCGCCCCAGGCTGTTAGTGATTAGGGAAAGGTGTAGGGAGGACAGGGGTAGGCAATGTATAGGATAGGTCTAAATTTGGGCCTCACTGAAGATGGATCACCAGGAGGGGGTGGTATGATAACTGGGCAGGGTAGTGGACTAGGCCACACATCCTATCTTTATTGCAAGGCATAACTATAGCCTACATGATGCAATGCATGCATAGCCACGTGGCAGGTGTAACGCCCTGTCCAAAAGACGATGTATAATGTCAAGTACAAGAACTGAGGGGCACTAATTTCTGGAGTATTGTTAAAATAGGACCACATTTTAAATGTCATCATGGTTATATCACATTTGCAGTCCTATTCCTTTGTAAAAAAAAGTCGTCATCAAAATCTCTAATTATGGAAATCCCCTAACACAGTTTTCGGTCCCCACGAAATTCGAATTTTCTGTGCTCAACTGTATGAGAATTAAATATAAAAATAAATTTAACAAACACAAAAATAAAGACAGAGATAATGACCCATATGATCCACACATATATACAATGGTCGAAGAAATTATGACCAATTAGTAATGGAAATTACTGGGTATTCCAAGAATTCCTCCATTTCATGAAAAAGAAATTCACATCTAACTTACTGCTGTATGATGAACTATACAGTGCATCAAGGAACAATTAAATCACCCAAATGAATAATCAAATCATCCAAATGAATGATCAAATCATCCAAATACAGTATCTTCTATTAATGATGCACAAAGATACATTGACATTCTACTTGTATAGTAATCAATCAAATAACTGGGACAAAGTAGGATAGTAGTTGAACCAGATCTGAATACAAAAGAGCCCTTATCAGTTCTTGACTCCATCTGGTGTTATAGTACAGAGTACGTAACTGCCACTCCAAAGTGCAATGACAACTGAGTATCTCTCAAGTGGTAAAGCAAGCCTATACATCTTTCCATGGAGTTCACTTGGCAGCCATTTTTTATGAAAAAAGAAGACTATTGTTACAATCAAGATTTATATCTGCTTCCTATAGCGAAATATATTTTTTGCAACTATATACTATCAGAAATGTTACAGCATTGATAACATTAAGCATAGTAAAGTCTTAATTCTGTATAACTTTGATAAAATAATAGGGATCGCACTTCTAAAAGCTGCCCATGTGCCGGCCTAGGTAAACACTCTGAATGGTGAACAGAGTAAAAACTTGACCTCATTCAATTATTTTCATTTTGATCTACACCCAGAACTAGAATCTAAATTTATATAAACTGATAAAGTGGGATTACATTTTTCACAATTTTACTGAATTGCAAATAATAATAATTTGGCTATGTCTAGACAACAGGTCACCTTCATTTATATATATATATATTATACCTTCTGAAAACCACAGCAGAACACATCAGGAAATTTATCAAATAAATTGAAGTTGGAACATGCTCTCTTGTTTGTTCCAGCCAGACAGTTTAGTCTTATGCAGCTAAATGTGCCAAGGTTTCATGACCTATCTTTGTGTCGTATGAGCACTGAAGAGTAATACTTTTGATTGTTGGCTATCAGCCAGACAAGTTTGTTGTGCCTGCTGACGACCATATATATTGTAATACAATAATCACTACCATAATCATATAATGGGCTTGGTCATCTTCCTAATTTCTCAGCAGTGCCCTTTTATTTATTATCATCTGGAAAAAATCCTCCCATAAGAATGCCCACTGTTACTCTTCCGTATTTTTTGGTGACTGAGCCTGCTGAAATGAAAAGTGTATCAACGTTGTCTATGTGTCTGCGGAGGGTGTCTTATGGGTGAAGGGCATAGTTCCTCTGTTCTTGCATTGTTTTCTATCTACTAAGCCAGTGGTTCCAAGCATTTTTGCACTTGCGACTCCCTATCCAAAAGTTTGAAACCTATGCAACCTCCCCTCCCCCTACTATCAGCAGCTTGATTTACATTTTAATTTTTTTTTTAGCGAGAGACAAAGAAACACTGAGACAAAAACAAACAAAAAATATGAAAGAGCATAAAAAATGTAGCCTAACTGATGAGTTGAAACTGATTTTATCCCAGGCCACTTCTAGCAACGTTATGAGACACCCCTGCCACGGCTTCCCCTAAGACCCCCCCCCCCTCCAGGGGTTGCAACCTACCGATTAGGAACCCCTGTACAAACAATTTTCTTAAAGTATTTCATTGTTGTACTGCATGATGCATTTTGAACCAATAAATGTGGTGTTGAGTGGTAAGCAGAAAATGAATGGTAATCACAAAAAAGAGAAAAGCGGTTCTAAATCTGTAAATGGTATTTACTATTAAACCAAAATGAGAAAAAAATGTCACCGAGTTGTATTCAATGGAAAGCTTGCCTGAGTTACTATAGTGCGTGTATCTGCCCCTGAAAAATGACTGGGAGACAGATGCAATATGGGAGGATGCAGATCACTCATTGTTGTGACTAGCTGATGGGTGTGATGTGAATGGGTGATGTGAATGATGGGTGAATCATATGCAACTGCTTCTTTGCCTTAATTGTGATATTTCATTATTCTTATCGTGCACTGCCATGCAGGTCTTGAGGGTTGATGAAAGCAGATCTAGATCTACATAAATTTATTACCAAATCCCAATATCATCTGATATAATCTGTTGCCTTGGGGATAAACATTTGATGCTAAACAGTCACTTCAGTTCTGTATAGACAACATAGACTAGTGTTCTATCTTGTAATATTCAAAATATTGTAGGTAAGACAATGAGACTGACCACAACACAGATTCAAAACAGATCTTGATATAGATCAATATAATATGACAAATAAAAAGTCACACAGATCTGTGATGGAGATCTACAGATTTCTGTGAGATAACTTCCCGCTGCAGGCTGAAAAGCGAAACATATAGATCTAGATCTAGAGTCTAGATCTAGACCTACCGTATACAGATTTCAAGATCTCATCTAGATCTAGCCCCTCGATAGTTACCGTGACTTGACTGTTTGAGAAAAGTTTCTTAACTCTAGAACTGCGACCCAGCCTGAGGGCTGCACCTGTGGCGCACCTTGCCGAGCATGTCAATCTGGATCATCGGCGCCAGTGCTTAGCCTCAGAGTGTTTGTTTTGATTATAGGGACTCCGCCTTGGCTTCGGAGTGACACAATACAGGCTAAGATTGACCACCTTGCTCCACCTTTTCTTCACATGTTATATTTACATTGAGACAATGGTAGAAGGGATTGTATTTACAAAAACATACATGTCAATTTCATATAGATGCCAATTGTATCAGATCACCCCTTGTCCCACAGACCATTCCCAATACAGATTTGCTCATAACCTGATGTAACTGCTTGGACCAAGCAACTTCACACAGGAGTATATTTACGTTCACATTGTCGAATCTTAACGCAAACTATCATCCCTGTGACCACGTGGACTTAGATTATTCTTGTTACATCAGACGGCAAATGATGATGGGGCAGCAGTAACTAACAAAGAAGTAATACTTGTACAAGGGATCTAATGATGGCACAGAGTAAGAGCAGAGCTATCTGATATATAAACTAATAGATACATAGGCTACTTTAACTTTCATTCATAACATTTACAGCTCATTTGTACTCTGAACAGGATGATCGCTGGTCAATGTGAAACTTGATAAGTGGGTAAAGTGGTCAGGGGAGTCAGCGTTATTATTCAGTCTGGTATTTATAAACAAAGGGACTGCATGTATCTGATAGGCTATTCTCTCGTATCATACATTCTTTTGATTGCAGTTTCAGACCACTTGAGAGGACTTGAGTGCACAATGTGGCCTTTAACTACTGTTCTTTTCCTCTGTTTAAGAGGATTTCATCTTTTGGCATGGAATTTCTTACTATTTCATTATGGTAAGGTAAAGTTTCTTTTACCTTTTGAAGGAGTGTCTGTTGAGCTGTGCATAGTTATTATGGTGATAATTTGACAAAACGGTGGCCGAGAAACCCCAAGTTTAAGTGACATGGTGAGAAATATCACGGTGCAATGAGGAGCCCCCACGTATAAACACAGTTGCCTCCCCCCCCTCCCTCATATAACCACTGTTGCCGCATGCAGGGCTTTGCTTTACCTGTGGTTCGCACTTCTTGGGTTAAGATTACTTTAAGTAGGTTATTTCCTAGATCTACATCTACACTAGGCTGCATTTGTGAGCAAACCGATCCAAAATCTTGATCTCCGTCTAGACTAGATCTAGACCGGTGCCGCCCCCCACCTCTCTCTCTCTCTCTCCCCGCACGACCAGCCTCTTGATTTTGCTACATTATTATCCTTATGACGATGTTATATATTGTGCGCAAAGATATAGATCTAGATCTTGACTCTAGATCTACATTTAGGTCTCAATCTATTTAGATTTAGCAGATCTTGATATCTAGAGTCTAGATCTAGATCTAGGCTAGATATCTAGATCTAGATCTAGGCTAGATATCTAGATCTAGATCTAGATCTAGGCTAGATATCTAGATCTAGACGTTAGGTCAGGAGTCTATTCTGCCACTAGTGCCAGACGCCGGCAACCAGCTTCCTTTAATAACCAAACTGTCAATCATAAAATAACTGACCCGCATTGTATTTTTGATGTCCTACCTGATATTATGATGCACATAGGCTATACAAATGCGTCTGATGTATACATTCGAAGACAATGGGATAAATTTGCATGCTTTTCACATTATATTAAGGAGTGAACAACACACAATCCACGGAAGTGGTTCGTAGATGCGGCACACATTTTCCTTATAGGGCAGCGCAAGTACGGGACTGTCTCTCAATTAGTGTAATCGATAACTTTGTTGCTCTGCTATGATCTTGATGGAATGGATGCCTCAACAACAACAAAATAACATATCGAAGTAGTAATACACTTAAGTATCAGTTTAGATCTTGAAATCAATAGGATTGAGATTCTGCAACTAAATAAAATATTTAAAAAATGTATCAAGTGAATACGGAGATGACCATAACAGAATCAGCAATGAAGGGTTGTAACTACAACAACAGATAAAGCATTAACAATGAAGTTGACAAATCCACAGCAATAGGTACTTAAGCATATACCTGTAGGAAAAATTGACACAACACCTATTGGTGTAGTTGAATCTGACGTCTCACACGAGGAAGGGGTAAGCAGTTAGGGGAAGAGCAAGAATGATGAGGTGGACTGACACGATTTCTGGTATCGTTTTTAAAAGTAATCAAATTGGCATCTTGACAAAACCTCCCGGTCTGCCCATTTGCCAGAATTTTCGCGTCTGCTTGAATCGTTAGATTTTGTATTATTATTTTTAAGATTGTGTACATCGATATACTAGGCCTAGTGTACAAAATATGACGGTCACTATTATTGTATTCGTAAAATATATTAAAAAATAAAGAGCATTGCCTCACAATAGATCTATATGCAAAACACATTCTAAGACAATATAAATTTTTTTTTAAAAAGCAAAATACAATGGGTTTCGACTACGAACTTCCACAAGAGTTTCCTCTGGCTTCAGGGTTTCGACTTCGATATCCATCCTTACAACAAGACAACGAAACAATAGACTACAGAGGACGGAGGACGTATGCCTATTAGGCCTTTGTTATGAATTATATCGGAACAAAAATATATTATGGCAATCATGAACAACAAGATCTAATAACTACATCTTTTTAATAAGTGATAACAAAAAGCTAGAAACATTCACAGTGACGCAGACATGAACAATCTAAATGTTCAGACCAAATTTGTCCCTCTCCACTGAGAGATCCCAGGACTACCATAATAATCAATATAGTGAGAAGTAGTGAACAATAAACAACAACCAAAACTTATCTAGAATACAAGACTATTTACTGGCCTGAATCTAATAAGTCTGATGTTTGAGGGATCAAGTAGGATCATAAAAAAACGAAAAATTCATCATCATTATTGACAGGAATCTTTTGAATTCCAAGACACCATCGTTATCACCATCAATTTATAAAAATGCCTTGAGGTTTAAGAAATGACTGTCGACCGGTAGCCAACTAAACATATTAAAAGAAACAGAAAGACATTTGGAGAATCAGTATCTTGAACATTAGATTGATGAAACTCACCAAATGGTTTGGCTCCTTTTATTCTTCTTCAGGACTATCACCAAAATTATCATTTTTAAAGACATGTCTAGAACATCTATGCTGATACATTTACTACACACTGGTAACTAATGCAATTCGCGAATACAAACAAACAAATAAAATAGATAAATAAATAAATAAATAAACATACAAATAAATAAATAATTCAGTTCCCATCTACTGGATTTGTAAGGGTAAGCATGAGGTCATCATCATAGTAATTGTAATTTATGTCACAGAAATGTCTTCAATACTTCGGCAAAGAACAACAACTGAAAATAATTTAATATATCGGTAAACATAACCACGAAATATGGTGAAATAAATAGACTGAAATGTGTAGAACATATTGGGATGCCGAATTTTCCAACTCATTTGATAATTACAATAAACAGTGACACAATCATAATATACTTGTATTGCTAATACTTGTCACCATAACACTGATGTTCTGGCAGATGTAAGTCACTCCAAATTAGAAGTAGTGAATATATACCTGCATAACATACACTTGGCATATACTTGGCTGCAAGCTGTGAATGATTAATAGATAAGTATGTATACTTTGATCATCTAAAGTTTTGGCATAGAATGTATCCATTCAGCAGAAGTAATTTCGGCCGTATACATGCAGGAAATGAACAACAACAAAAAAAGAGTACCGGTAAGCAATACGTTACTTTAAAATTATTTCAGTTAAAATAGATTCTAGTATTTAAGATCTGTGAAGCAATCAACTAACATCCTTATCATGGCCTCTGTTCATTATAAATCTGTGCACACCTTTAAGAGAATGGTTGAATAATGCCTCTGTAAACTGTTTCGTGCAATTAGTTCATTAACATTCTGCTCAATGAGCCGTATCAATACAACCAAATCGGTACACAACATGGCTGCCCCCTCCGCACTTCCGGGATAACAATGCAGAGAGCGATACAGTGAGGACTTCTTTTGTTTTTATGGAACCTTCGTCTATTGAATTTAAGGCTTCACATTCATTTTAAAAATCAGTCATGGCAAGCAATTCAAGACCAAGAGATGAGGTATGCATGGGTCGATCTAGTTTTGTGAAAATCGTTTTCGCTATTGATGGTACTTAGTGAAGGAAGACACGAAACTGATCACTGATAATGATGCTCCGACCTAGATCTACATATTACCGCCTCCGTTCGCTGTCTGCGAATGGAGCATATGAGTAGTTTTTAGCGAAAGCAAAAAAAAAAAAAGAATGTTTTACGGATCTACTTGTCTCAGATCGTCGAGAAAAATCATTGTGATTATTTACAAGTGGTACGTAACATAAGCCTCTTAGGAAGAATTTCAATTGTGGCCAGTTCCTTATTTGTTTTTTTTTTTTAGCCTTTCAGTCCTAAGAAAGTAGGATAATCTTGGCTTTAGGTGGCTGCCAGTTTTGGATGAGAAGATTTTGTGAGTAGAAATTTTGCCCAGACAGTGGTACGCCACCCACTTTTTATTGATTTTTAACTGTCAAGGGTTCTCTATTGTGCGTAATGTAGGCACAGGATCTCTAAAATAAATTTACCCTTATTCAAGAAGGCTGGATGTCAGATTTCTCTACTTAGAGGAAGCCAGGGAATTGTTGAGTCACTGAAGAAATTCAGGTTTCAGTCTTTGTATTCATCCATACACCCTAATAGTAATAGGAGAACATGCGAGTCAAACCCACAACCGCACAATGTCAGTTGTTTTCACCATGGTGCAGATGCCAAACCACATGGCCATGGTGATCCCTGGCCAGTTCCTATGAAATAGCCCTTGCCCATTTTTTTTTTACTCTCCATCTGTGCATGGCCACAGTTTTGCCCATAAGAGTGGGTATCGTTGAAATGAACAAAATGATGGGACTGAGATCGTCGCCAATATTATGTCCGAAAGAACTATCTTTTGACTGAGATTTTAACCCTAGATTACTGCTGGTTGCAATTTTTATATAGAGTGTAGATTTAATTGACACTATTCAGCAGCAGAAGTTTAAATTTAATCCATTTTAGTAACTAGATCTAATCTAGATCTTAGTCTGGCCCAACAGTGCCCCAAATTTTCAGTTTGATCCTTTCATTTGTTCTAATTCCAGGCCCAG
>JBCEWB010110856.1:0-14215 GCA_039654565.1 Peronia peronii
GTTGGATATGTTTTAAAGTTCAACATGAAGTTCAACATTTTGTCTCATTGTAGCTTGACATAGTCCACATTGGTTGTCATTAGTGCTCCATCCACTGTGCTGATGCTTTTCATTGATGTAGTTGTTATTATAGGCAAGTGATGATACTTAAATCACAGACAATCCAGTTAATATTTACTCTGGCCACCTAAGACTAGTCTGAGTTAATTTAGAAGTATTTGATTTATACACAGCTATGTGCAGTTATGTACTGAATTTCTGGGTTTTTTTTAATGTTTTTTTTTCTTAAAACTTTTGATCAAAAGGGATTACATCTGAAGGTCACCAATAATTAGCATTCACAATAAAAGTCATCGTCCACCAGTACAATGGACCAAAGACATGATTTATGTAATCTTTATTTACTACAGGAATGTTTGATCATTTCATTTGAAAAATCTGTCTGGTAGCGCTTGTGTATGTAACTCATTTTCTGTGGCACATATGGTTATGATAGGCCTGGAATGGGGATGGCTGTGAAAGGGAGAGAGAAGGAGGAGGGCGGGTGGGAGGGGTTTAGCCACATACTCCAGTCCCTCACTGGAGCTCATAATTGGGGATCAACTCCTGATTGTTATGTTGATTATTTCTGTGATGCTGACCAGCAATGTCAAGCTTTCTCTGCTTGGGCTTTTGAGAACATTGCTGATCTCATATTTCTACAAGTTTTACTTTCATTATAAACCTGGAGGAATCCCGTGTTCAACCCCTTATCAGGTACTTCTAACCTGTATGAGATCCTCTTTTCAAGGACATGAATAATCCATTCATGTTGCAGTACTAAACTTTATTGACTGACACAATATCACAGTATAAAACTTTGGCTTCTGCTGTGTTATGAGAGGACATTTGTACAAAAAACTTTAAAACATTTCCTATCATGACACTTGGTCTGATGTCAACCTATGCATTTGAGAGCTCAACAGCAGAAGAATCAATTCCAAGTGGCATTCAAATCAAGGTCAGACTATAGATTGAAAATATTGGTCAAGACATTCACAATATTATAATATTTTGAAAAACTTGTCTGAGAATAATCTGTACTGCTGACAACTTTTAATTTTTATCATTGTTTGATGAATTTTGTGACTTTGTGTGGATGTATTCAGCATTTGTAATTCTAAATTATAATGAGGATTTTCAAGAATGCATGTACACTTTGACTTTCTATTTATCAGGACATGCACTGGATCTACGGACGCTATGTCAACTGGGACAGTGAACAGGAAACAAACATGTAAGTCACAGACTTTACCATTGACAGTGTAGGGCAGCAGGGGGTCGAGATCAAATATTAAGTCCTATTACAAAATAACTAAAAATATTACCTGCTCCAAAACTAGTTTTTGGCATTTTATCAGACATTTTTTTAATTTCCAAAGTTGCTTTGCAATTGAACAATAGAATTGTGTCTTTGCTTTCAAGTTCGGCAGAAACAATTGTTCTGTCAAGTATTGATGATGATGATGATGATGATTATAAGCAGAAGTAATGATGGAATTAGAGAAAGAGCTGAGCAAATAAGGAAAGGAAATAAAGCAAATAGAACCAGATCAACAGCTATACTGCTATTCGTCTGCTAGTGTAGCAAATGCTGTTCCACAAACATTGATAGAGTCAGTTATGAAAATGACACTTCAGCAGCAGAAGAAGACAGTCAACCTAAGTACTTGTCATTAAGACAACAGTTTTTGAATACAGACTATTTCAACCATTACATGGTCAATATGTACTATGCTATATGTATGAAGTAACCTATTCCTTCACGTCCTGCAAAAAAACTGAAATACAAAAAGAAAATACCTCTTAAGACCAGTGTCATTGATACCATAACACAAGGGATGTAAGAAAAAATGCCAGTTTTCTCAAAATTTGAATCTAATCACTTAGTACAGTTTACATTTTGACTCTTCATTTTCTGAGCTTATATTCTACCCCTCAGATTTGACATCCGCCTGATGAAGGAAGGCAGAATGAAAGGTCAAGCGTTTGTCACTTTGCCCACAGAGGAAGCAGCTCAGGCAGCTGTGAAAGAGACCAATGGCTTTGTGCTCAAGGAGAAACCTCTGGTGGTTGTATCCTTTCACAACAAAGTGGTACACATAACAGTGGACAGGGGTTGAAATCAGACCAGACAGCATAACATAAGATAAAGTTTAACTGTCCTCTGAGCAATTCTTTTCACAGTTGATGAGCTCTTATACATTCACTCACTCGTATATAGAGGAGAAGGAGTGGGCCTGCTGTAGACAAGATAAAATTTATTTTCCATCATAGTGTCACTGAGAAATAGAAATGATTGAATGATGAGGAAAGTTTTGATTTACTTTATACATGTTACGTTATATGTAAGCAGATTTTAGGTAACCATATATTTTGCTGGTCTGTGGCCAATCTTTTTGGCAAAAAGTATTTCACAGAAGAAATTTTGCACCTGGAAAATTCAGTTCTTTGTTCTGTCCCTTTTTTCTGTTTCTTTTTGTTTGTGTTTTTTGTTGTTGTTGTTTTATGTTGTTTTTTCAAAAGAGGACAGAAAAGAGAAATGAGTTTTAGATAAATGAGAATGTATACCAGCACTGAGCTATGGCTGTTTTCTCCTTAACCATCTTTAGCAATTTGCCAGGTCTGCCAAAGTTCGGGAAGATGACACTGATAAAAGTAAGAGCTAGCGTCAACAGATGACAGATGCTGGGAACAGAGCAATGATGTCGCACACTGGCAAGAGGTCTGCAGTGACAACAAAGCATGGAGTGTAATCAATGAATACGTCAATGACCACAAGATCCCATGGACCGTATTCATGATGTTACCGCTGTTCCTTATGACTTGATGTAACTGCTATATGAAGGCATATCTTACTACGACACGGTACACAAGAAGTGTACGTAGACTTACACTTAGTCGGAAAGCCCCCTAAGCTTAGCATAACTTTAGGGATGGCTTGACTCTTACGGTTTCCCCTAAAGTAGAAAAACTGCCAACTTGTGCTTTGTTGCTGCTTGTCTGTCTGTCTGCCTATTGGTCTCCCTCTTTCTTTCTCTCATTTTCTCTCCCTCCCCTTCATTCTTTCAGTTTGGTTAATGTGAAAATATATGTAAATGGAATAGTAATGCCCATGATGGTAATTTACCCAACCATAGTTAGCCTTTGGAGATCTATAATGTTTGCATACACTGATTATTTAGTGCACAATTAAATGCACGATCTTGAGAAGCCTAACAATAGTTAAGTCTTTTTTTTTTTTTTAATGGTCTATCTATACTATAAATCTACAGCAAAACCCATAAAAGGCTTATGGGCTGGAAAACTGCTGATTGTATCCACCTGAAATTTGGCACACAGCATTGTTGTTCAGCAGGGAGTGAATTTTAATGCATTTTTTTTGTTTTCACAAAACCCTTCTGTGTCCATTTAAAAATGTTAAATTTTGCTGAGATATATTGAGTAGAGGTCCAAATAGTATTATTTAGTGTCATTATCTAAATGATGATTAATGAGGATTTACAAAAGTGATGCGTTATCTTCTCACTTATTTCAGTTGCAGCGGCAGGTTACCCCCAGCGCCTTTAATTGCCAATTTCTTGACTTCTGCTCAAGGTAGAACAAAAACTTTTTCATTAGTAGAAAGAGAGATGAACAAGCACCACAATGATACCAAGAACTCCACATGCTAAAAAATTAACCAGCATCTGATTTCACTGTGTCATGTCTCAAGTGATGGTGATTATCTTTCTGTCCTTGTGTGCTGCAAAATTTCATTGTATGCTCTTGGATGGGTTAATGTGTACAAAAATCTAGTGGGAAGCCAGACATTTATTGTTTTCTGCTTTAGAGAGAAAAAAATTTGGCTGTCATCAGTTTTTTTTTTTTTGTTTTTTTTGGCATCGGCCATTTTTTTTGCAGTTGTCAAAGTACTTCTTGTCTACATTGTTTGGCAAGGATGGGAAAAATAGAGTTGGAATTTTTCCTGCTTATTTCATGTAAATCAGTTGGCAGTCCTGGAATTTTTGCAGAGATGACAATATCAAACAGAATATACAGTGGTACCTCATATTTAATGACATCAAAATGACAAAATTTCAGATCCCTATTTTCCTTGCTACATATGACTAGATAGTAATAAACTAGTTGAATAACAACAACTGAAAATCAGACGTAATAGACATTGTTGTTTCCCTTATAAATATCGCTGATCGAAATTGTCTTTATTTCTCTCCATAATAGAATAAAACAAGATAATAGGAATAATAAGAGATTTTTGCCTGAATACTGATTGTGGTTATTCACAAGTTTCTCTGTAGCAGGAGAGTCACTGTCAGCAAAGTCTTGTCAAAAGGCACTGCCATATCAGGAATCATCTCCTCTGTGACATGGACTGATATTGACTGTTGAATTGAAATAAACATGGTTTTTATATAATCGAGTAACGATGTTATGTTCTTACTTTATAGAGAGTTATTTGCTAGTGTTTTTTGTACCATGGACACCAAGCTGTTTACTCTGGTACTTTTCATTTTTTATTTTAGCTTTGACCTGAGGCAAGACAGAAAGTTTTCTCTATGTTTATTGTTTTTTTCCTCAGTCTTTCTATCAGGTAAAAGTTATTTGTCAATGTTTTGTTGTATTAAAAATTTTTTATATATTTTTCTTTGTTATAACCCTTAACACTGTCTGGAGATATGGGGGTACCGCCTGTCGAGTTGTGCATTAATCTTTTCCATCCAGCACAGTTGATAGGCCAGACCTTGGATCTCCACAAATGTTCTCTTTTTCCATTCCTGAATGTTGTTGATCCATCTTTTCCTCTGCATATTTCTTTTGTGTATAATATATGTGTTGGCCTTTTCATGACCTTATTGCTTTCTCCTTGGTTTTTTTGTTTTTTTATTGTGTGTGTTTTTCTTTTTTAAATTGTGGCCACATACATACCTACACATATACCTGAAGCCCCACTTGCTCAAACATACACATGAGTACATGATATGACAATGTGGACTGCATGGAGGAAAAGGGTGTGAAAGTGAAAGTATTGTCTCGCATTTTTTTTCATGTGTCCATAAAACAAAATGACATAACACCAATCAGATAAATATGGTTGTTATAAGCAGTATCATTAAATTTCAGCTTTTGAAGTTTCTCACATAATATGAACTTTGATCTCAAGACATACAACACACATATTGCAATTTATTATACAAAACAGTAAATCTTTTATTATGTTTCAGCTTTTTGAATTCCCTTATAAGATTATTATTGTAATTGTTATTTAACAATGATTATTATAGGTCAACCCATAAATGACCTGCACATCTTATATAAGTAACATCTGAGATGATATTTGATAATAAGGGTCCTCACAAGATCATTGTTTAGTCTACAACAATGTATCTATCACAGGTACATAAAATAACATCAGCATATCAACAAGATTATAGTACCAAGCTTGAAACAATTCAATAAACAATAATTGAGTAAGAATCTCATGTAATTTGAAAAGTGAAAATGCAAATAGTATTTAACTATGACCAGATTCAAGTTCTGGAGAAATTGGAGTTTTTTATTACATTTTCTGTGTTTTGATATAGACGAAACTAGACTTTGATCATATTTTTATTTGTATCTCACTTATCTAAGTTGTTATTTGGGATAGTGAAGGAATTGGCATCTGAAGGCGAGCCTTATAACTATTGTAGAGAGTGTAAATATATTCAAGGGAAAAAATGATTTAGCACAATAATGATATGCATTTTCACTTCTCATATATGAGCAATTGAGTTTTGAAAGGGGCTGGTAAAAGAATTTTCCTTTTTATATTCCATAATACATGTATTGTCAATGACGAACCACATAATCCTCAATAAGATCATGTATATTTGACCCCAACAATAAATAATCATTTTTTTTCCTTTCACATTCCAAGAAATATATAGTTTTTCATTTTCAAAAACATCATTCTTGTTTATATTTCAAATCTTTAAATGTGAATATTGTTAAAAGTATTGATGTGATGTTTAGATAGACCTACACAGTTTTAAGCGTACATAATCGACATGGACGCCTTATTCCAATACTCTTTTCATCTATACCTTAGAAAACATGCCATTCTCAGTTACAACAGCTATTACTTGCCTACAAGAACCACACAAGAATATTAATTATTTTCGTGCCATATCCTCTTCAGCAGAGGCGGTCAGACTACCAAATCTAGATTTAGATCTAGATTAGAAAATCTATATCTGAATCTAGACCCCATTATGAGATCATTGTACCCAGCCCTATTACTTCCTTTGGCCAAACAGAAGAGGTGTTGAACAAGCAGTGTAAAGAAGAAGAAGAAGGAAAAAAAAAAAAAAAAGCATCTGTGCCCTTTGCTTGAAATATACGGCCAACAAAAAAAAAATCTGCTTATTGTTTTCATTTTACCATTATTTTTGGTGACCAATCTCTGGAGTGACCTGAAGAAAAGTGAGTTTTCCCCTTCTTTATACTGCTTGCTTAACACCTCGTCACCACAGAATTAAACTGCCCTAAGTACATAAAACAACAAAATAACATAAAACTGTTGGAGTTAAGACAGTTTAATTCTTGGGCCACGACCTCTTGTGTCTGGCAAAGGGAAGTAACAACTGGTCACAACGATTACCCATTAACTAGACAATCTGTAGATCACACTATACAAGGTATGTATCTAAAAAATGCTCCACACTATAAATTCCCAGCTTGATAAATATCGATGCTAATAATCAGATGATAACCAGGAGGCAAAGCTCAAGAAAGTACAATGTATCCTCAGCACTGATAATTTATAAGGCAGCTACAGTAATGCAATTGCAAGAAATTAAGGGAAATAGAAAAAAGGAAAGAAACAAATAAATCATTGAACAGCTGTAATTTCAAAGGACCAAGATCACTATGCAGGTATATAACAAGGTAAACACCAAGGGAGAGAAATGAAGACAGTACACTGAGCAATAGTAATTTTTAAGGGTGCAGAAAGGATAAAATTTTCAATGAAGTACAGAGAAATAATGAAAGAAAATACATTGAACTTGAATAATTTATGGAGACAGAAACCATTAATACATGTATGTTGTTACATAAAACCAGAAAAACAATAAGAGATAATAAATTGGGCATTGGTAATATAAGAGCCCAGAAACTATTACGCATTTAAACAAAATAGACGGGGGAAAAAAAGGAAAGAAAAAAAAAACAGAAGAAAATATATCAGTCAGCAATGGAAAACAAAAAACAAACAAACAAAAACAAAAAAAAAAAGCTTACAAATTTAACTTAGGGTTAAAAAGTTTGCTGAACATGGAGGTTTTTCTCAAAAGAAATCTGAACACGCACAATTAGAATACATTTATTTAACCCTCAAAATGTCAGTCATAACTGCTAGAGTACCGCTTGTGTAGAATGACACTTTTTTGTGTTATTAATACATGTATTATTTGAGGGGATAAAGTGCATAGTATAGTACGAAATTGATTTATTTTTTTTTCTTTTCTTTCCTTTTTTTTTTCCTTTTTTTATTATCCATTTTTTGTTTGATTTTTTTTTTTCAATGTGGACATTTCTGCCTTGTATTTAGCCTTGTGCCACCTATTCCTGCGCTGTCTGAAAATACATCCAGAAGTACACTTTCATTGATACCAAAACACAGTAGACAAACAAACAAAAATAAAAACAAAGAAAGAGAGATCCCTCCTCCCCCCCCCCCCCCTCTTTCCAAAAAAAAATGAAAAAAATAAAAATCAACTTTCCTCGAAATTCAATCTGATCGTTTGGTTTCCTGCACATTTCCTCTCCACATTTGTTTCTGTTCAAAACAATCATAGTTTATGCCTAAGGCGATACGAGGCAAGTAAACTGCTATTGTATTGTAGGTTTTTGTGGAAAGGAACTCAGATGAAAAGTTAATAAGTCAGCGAAGTTTTCTCACCAGATCGAACACTCAGCTGATATTTCGAAGGTTATCCGTTTCACTGCTACGCCAGTTTTGCAGTTTTGTGCCAAGCATCAGCGCTACGGTCAGTATCGACCACTACTAAACTCCACCCGCACTCAGTCCCGCCTACTGTGAGCGAACTAACCGGCTCCCGTCATGTACGTTCCCAGAAGCGTCGGCTGTTATTCAATTTTAGCAATTGTCACATGAACGAGGAGAATACTACGCCTGATAATATGGGCTCTCATCACCAGGTCATCTGCCAATCATGGGCGTGTCGCGAACATCACAGAGACTCTCATGTCAATGTGAAACCCTGGCCATTAGTCGGAATAACGGATCAAAGTGGAAAAGGAGATGGGTTGGTGGGTAGGTGACCGTTGGACTAGTTGGACGTACCACATACGTCGTCCTGCACACGAAATAGCACGTTCTGGATGTGTCTCGTACTGTTGATAGCAGTAATGTGGTTAATCTCAGTCTTAAAGTAAGCTTAATCAGTCGCACGACTGGATGAAAGAGATCGATGTCAAAGTCAAGGAGGGATTTCTTCTTTTAAAAAAAAAAAGGGGGGGGGGGGGGTTAGAGACCCCAGGGCAATAGAAATTAAATTTGAAGTAAATTAATTTCAGCATAAACAAGTTGTGGCTAAATAATAGTTTATAACTAAATTGAGGTATACTCATTAAATTTCTCTTTACAGTGACTACCAACAAAATCCTATGCACACGGAAATTTTAACACATACGGTCATCCCGTCGAAACTCATAATTATGGTATAAAGACACAACTTTTGGTTACATGGCAAGATATCAGCTAAACCTGACTGATGGGTCGTAATAATCAGGGCATTAGCATAAAGACATAGCATTGTTTACAATACAAGACATCACCCATGATGCCAACACAGCAAGATGTCAGCTAAATCTAAGTTAAAGGCATAATCACAGCATAAAGAAATAACTTTGGGATACAGTACAACACATCACCTCTGTCTCAGTTGAGAGTGAACTCCACTGGGTAATGATCGCTAACATCAGAAGCTGTGGACTCCGTCAGACCCAGGGCCGGCTCGAAGTTGAAGACACTGGCGCTGCTGATGTGAACGTCCCCTGAGGAGATGATCCTGTCGTAAGCGCAGTGTGTACTATGGGAGGCTGTAGTGTCAGTGTTATCGCCAATGTAACTGGTAAACCCGTTGCCGGTAAAGATATCTAGAGACCTCAGTTCACTGGAACTGACGTAATTACAATCGGCATTGAAGTCGCCCATAGCAATGACACCGTCGGCGCGAGAGAAGGCCCCGCTTACAGTTTTCATGACGCTGGGCAAGAGCGTCAGTTCTGTAACGGCGTCGCCCGGGGTTGTATGAAGTCCCAGCAGAGCCATCTCTCTGAAACCAGACTTGTTGGTGGAGTAATACTTGACGTTGATGGCAAAGGGCTCTCTCTCAAAATAATCATTGGCACTGTCGTCGTACTGATACTGTCCGAGCACCTGTACTTTGTCGGTGCGATAGAAAAAGACATACTGTTCTCTGTATGAGGTTCTGCCAATGGGGTTACTGGAAACGTAAGCCCACGAGTCGCGTTGGTCCAGCAAGTTTTCCAGGTCTCGGAGTGAAGATTCGCTTGAATCTCGTACCTCTTGGATGAGGACGAGATCGTAGCGCTCTAAAATTTTAACGATGTTGTTGACCACGTCAGATTTAGACATTTTCGTGACGCCGAAGGATTTAATATTGAAGGCGGCCACTTTGATGGACCTATGTGGCGTATCAGACATGAAAGCCAAAGTTGTGCTGATGGCTGCGATGGTCACCAGCCCAACAAGAAGTCCTACAACCGCCATAGCTTTGGTATCGGAGAAATACTTCTGCAGCTGTTCCATTGTGCTGTCTGTCTCTTATATAGCCGTGTGCATTGTGGGGCGGCGCGGGGCCCGGTAAGACAAGGTGTCACGAAGTCTGTGACGGAGATAAGACTTCAGTCTGTTTGGTTCTAGTCCAAGTATAGTCAATCACCAGTGATGAAGAGCAGTGTACAAACAGGAAACCAGTACATGTATTGTCATTTGAGACAATGAAACTTGCAAGTATCATTAGTGATGAGATCAAATTAGTAGAGAAACTTACAATTTTAAATCTTGAAATAGAGTTACGAGTGACTGTCACTTATTTGAATGTACAACTGCACAGCCCCATCACAAAATAGCATAAAGACTTCTATTGTGGTCGAAACAATGCCAAAGCTTTGTTAAATGTTGACAATGTGTGCGATTATTCAGTATGTGACAGGGCGGATTTAAAATGGTATGCGCATTTGTGTGTGAGTGTGTGTGTGTGTATGTGCATGTGTGTGTTTGTGTGATGGTGAGACAGGGGCTACGATGAAGTGGGACATTGTGTTGTGCGTTTACTGTATTACATGTACTTGAATATATGGACAAAGTCTAAATGAAGCGAGAGAGAGAGAGAGAGAGAGAGAGTGACGGCGACCGAGACTGGGGTGGAGAAGGGGAGGGAGGGATGGGGTATGGGAGACTAGAGAGATTTGCAATACAATAATCATGGCTGACTTAAACTTCAGTAAGATGCTGTTCGCCTCTTCCATGGTGTGAATTGTGTGTGTGTGTGTGTATGTTTTGTAAGTGTGTGTGTAATGCGTTATCTCTCAGTGATTTTTAAAAACTTCGAAAATGTTTTAAAGTAGGACATTTTGTTATCTTTTCTCACTGAAACTTGGACATAGTCCATAATAGTTTTCATCAGTGCTCCACTCACAGTTGTTTTACATTTCACTTATGTAGCTGTTATAGCACGAGAGCGACGAATCTTGTCTAACAGACCATCCACCCACACACATAAATATTATATTGCATTCTAAGTCCAAGCTGGGCTGAGGACATTATTCATTGATTTTTTATTATTTATAGGCACTCGATGTTCATACATTAGCTTTCAAAACATTTTTGTTCCCTCCCAAACAATAGATCAAAAGGGACCAAAGTTAAGAGTCACAAAATCCTTAACATAGTCCTGTAACTACACTGGTGAACAAGTTTCAATTTTTGTCTGCCACCTCGCCGGGAAACTTTATGTGATGTTAACTAATTTTGGGTCGCTGATTCTAAAGCGTTGTTCAAAAAGAATAAACTGATTTCATGACACGTTTGGGAAGAATTCTCTTATCGCATTGATATTGCGATGGTGGCCACATTGAACACCAGTAAGACAGGAAATAACAGTTGATTGTGAGTAGAGTACTTGTGACTTGGCTGGAGTTTTCTATTGCTTTTCCTTATTAAAATATTGCAATATTGCATAATGAAATCGGTTCATTCCTTTTTAATAACCCATTATATCTGAAGTCAGGTTTAAGCTAGCACACCAGTTGTTTGTTTTTTTTTAATGATATTCAGGGTTCCTATTTTTTCTTAGTAATTATCGCCATCCCTTTTCTCATTTCTCTCTGCCCTTTTTTGGGGGTATGCACCATGGACTATGGACTAGAGATCCATCTTTTTCCTCGACTTGAACACAATTGTTCACCATTTCATTCTATGCCATTGACTCTTTGAAGAGAAATTCTTCTGTCTCCCTTAGGTCATCTGTCACTTATCATCTATCGGCATCACTGAAATCGGTGTCGGCCACTGCGGTCAATGTCACCGATAGGGTAAATCTCTACTTGCTCCGATCTTCATCAGCTCTGCTGACTTCATGAATTCTCGTGCCATAAGATTCAGTTATGTTACAAATGAGAGAAACGGGTGGTCTATCTCTTTTTTCTTTTTGCCTCAGCTTTGCCTTAAAAAACAGTCTTCATAAGGTTTGTCTCTTTGTTCCGTAGTACATAACTTACATAATCTTAATTCTCTTCCATTTATTGTTGGCAGAAACTTTCTTGATGTTCCTACTTCTTTCAATATGCTTTACATGTTATTTTGTCTGTCCAACTCGACCCTTAGCAGCAAAACAAAACAAAACAAAATAGCATTTAACATCATCTTTCCTTTATGTCCAGGATTCAGATCATGATAAATGACTGACCATATCAGGCATTTCAGTATTTTCATTTTCAGATAACGATGTGGGTCATGCAATCTGTTTGTTCGGGATTCTGTAACAAATGTGGTTTAGCAGGAGCTGGGACAGAGGAAGGAGTGTGAGAATGGAGGGACTAGAGTTGGTCTATTGCCCCAGTCTCCAGCTGGAGAAACAGGATCCATTTTATGTTTTTTGTTTGTTTGTTTGTTTTTAGAGTAAACCTTTGGCCGTCTCTCTCTCTTTTTTTTTTCACATGTTTAACTAAGAAGTGTAGACTTACTCTGCTTATAGTGATAAGAGCATGGCTAATTTTCTGTTTTTATTTTAAAGCTTGGACTTCTGCCTATTAAATTTCAGCCCTCTATAAGCAACTTCTATCCTACATGAGGCTTTCTTTTTTAGGACATGGCTAATTATATATAATCATTCCATAGGTCAGCTGATATGATGGGACTGATATAATTTATGAGCATTATTATCTTCTGTTTTGTCAAAGAGTTCATCATAGACCATGATGCCATTCCTTTCATTTTATGATCACTGATCTTTTATTGACAGGGATCGAATACTTTAAATTTCTTTCATGTTTAGCTGACAAAAAATTCTGGTTACTTCTAATTCCGTCAATATGTTTTTATTTGTTCTTCCGACAGCATTGATCAAAGTCAAATGGTCGACAACAATTTAAATCAGGGTTAAGTGTGTAATCTGCGAGACAAATCATGATAAACACAAAACACGTGGGGAGAAGTCCATCTTTTTAAAAATAACCTCAATAAGAACAGCAAAATTGTAATGTGAATAAATGTTTATGCATATTGTGATTTAGATTTCCTCATTAGCCAAATTACATGTTGTATAACCTGACTTTCTTATTGTGTAGATTTGTTTTGTGGTTTTGATTACTCTTTATATATTCTTAAGTTGTTAAAGAATATGCATTAACCTGCATTAACTTGTTGGAAACCTGGGCGAAATGAGTCCGATATTCAAATTTTTCATGTAAAGATTGATTGATATCCATACGTTAGGAAATGAGCGTACTTTACTTCAGTAAATAATTAAAAATAACAAAAATCATTGAATTCAATCTATCCATGCCAAGATAATCACATTTAATATTAATTCTAATGACTCATAGTCAGTAAAATTCATCTTTTCCCAACAAAGCAGCTTTTGCCAACGGACTCATTTCGATTGATTGCTTACAAATCGTCGCGCTCATAAGAAAATCGCTGAAGTCATTCTTGGTTTTTTGAGATAAATGGAAGATACAGTTTCAATTCATCATATGACATCACGCATACATTTATTTTACATGGCATTAAGAGCAATGTAGTAAAAGGCTCAAAGTGCTAAGCTAAAGCCTTGACTTAATATGTCCCAAAAATGACATTATCGAAGGAGCGTGACGATCGTGATATGATATATCAGCAATTGTAGTACATATAATGAAGTACAGTGAGGATAGTCAGCAATATGTGTACGCTTTCTGTCTAACAGGACATGCACTGCATCTACGGACGCTATGTGAACTGGGAGAATCAACAAAGAGAAACATAATTGTAGGTTACAGAGAGAGTGCAGGACCGCATTCAGTCAGAATCCAGTACCAATATTAAATCACAGAATAACAGAGATCAAAGAAAGAAAGAAAAAAGCTTATTCACGAAGTAACTAAAATATCATGTGCTTCAAAACTATTTTTTGGCACTTTATCAGGAAAAGGTTAGAATTTTTTCTAAATTTCAAATTTGTTGTGGTATTGAAAAGTTAAAATTATGTCTTACTTTCAAGTCCAGCACAAAGACCTTTCTATTACCTGTTGATGATGGCGAGGATGACATGAGGATTATCAGTCTCTTTCCGGGTTTCCAAGAGGAACTTCCGAGCTAGGATCAAAGTGGATACAATAAAGTGCTATTCCCATTGTGGAGGGCTGAACAGTGATGAGCCTTTTAAAAACGTTTTTAAAGGAATCTCTGATGTAGTAACTAGTGCATCACTTTTGGACCACCCTTAATTAACTTTCTCGAGAAAACTGTGTTATTTATGAACTTCAATAACTGTGTTATTTATGAACTTGTTCACGACTGTAGATTTGAGTAGTCATTTGGTATGCATGTATATAGAGTATTCCTGTAAATCACCTTTAATACTGATAATTCGGCTTTTTC
>JBCEWB010110856.1:14315-27689 GCA_039654565.1 Peronia peronii
TTTGAGTAGTCATTTGGTATGCATGTATATAGAGTATTCCTGTAAATCACCTTTAATACTGATAATTCGGCTTTTTCGCGTAATCAAAAAGAGAGTACAACTTCTTTCCCATGCAAAAGAAAGCACAATGTTTGATGACCTCAGTGTTAAAGATAAAGCTTAAAAATGTGACACACCAAATGTGACCAAACGAATGAAAAAAAATTGACAGTAGAAAAATTCTACAATGCCATCAAGTCCTTGTAAATCAGAAGCTGTGAAAAAAAAATCGTATAAATGTGTACGATTTTATTCTATCTGTCTGTCTGCCTGTCTGTCTGCTTGTCTGCATGTCTTTCTATGTCTCTGTCTGTCTGCCTGTCTAACTGTCTGTCTTTGTAATAACTGCATTTGGTGTAAACTCGACGTACGGCCCTTTATGACTGGCTCTGAGATAAATAATAATATCGTCTACAGATTGTTGTTTGCTTTTCCTTAGAGTACTGAGGCAGTTGGCGGTCTTCAGTTTTGAGACATTTGTATAAAATAATGATGAAGACGATAATGGTGACCATTGTTAGAAGTGAAGACAGAATTCAAAGAAAAACTGAATGCTATAATGGCTAAGAAAACGAAGCACAGAACAAATGAAAAAAAAAAAGAAAAAGAAAAAAGTGACACCCACACAATTACACTGTTTTTCATTTGGCAGATACATGTACTGCAATAGGCCATGTTTATCAAGCATAGGCATCTTCAGTAATGAAAAGCACCGCAGGTACAAGAGAGGCCATTCAATCTAAATCTTTGCCATTATACAGAATAGAGAAATATAATGAGTCATTTGTTTAAAATCAGCCAAATTACTGCCCATTGCCAGGCATATCACTTGTAGAAACAAGCATTGCAGGCCCACAGAAGGAAACAATCACTTTTGCTTTTTTTGTTTAAAACAGCAAATCTAAAAGCGCCCAGTTGTGATGAAAATGTTTTCTTCTTATGATGTGTTTCATGATTTTTTATTGTAACTACAGAACAAAACAAAACAAAACAGATGCAGAAGTATTTTTTTTCTTCTTTTCAGTGGTCCTTTTTATACCTTAAGTGCCGGGCAATGGGAAGTAATTCAGCTGAAGATAAAACATGACTAATGTTGATTAACTGGGCTTGTACTTTGCCCTTAGATTTGACATCCGACAGATGAAGGAAGGCAAAATGAAAAGCCAAGCGTTTGCCACTTTGCCAACAGAGGAAGCAGCTCAGGCAGCTGTGAGAGAGACCAACGGTTCTGAGCTCAAGTATAAACCTCTGGTGGTTGTATCCTTTCACAGCAATGTGGTGTACTACACACAATACCGGTACTGGTCAACTTTATCTTAAATAAAGATTATACAGAGGAAAAACTTTGCAGAGCAACCTAAATTGAAAAGTAATGTTGGACTTCGACACACGAGTGAAGACTACGTGATGAAAACTTGCAGAGTAATACGGGAGTTGGCCACATGACCATTCTACATAGATGAAGATCATACTGAAAAATCTCGCACAGGTAGATGGCAAAGTAATGCCTGAACTTGCTATCTAAATCTGAACCAAAAGATGAAGTGGAGAGGGAGGAAGGGAGGGTAAAGGGTTGTACGGGAGGAGGGAATGCAATCAGATAAAAGGTGTTTCAGACACAAAAGAAAAGATAACGCATCTTGAATATAAATACTTTTGTTTTCTTCGTTTCACAGACAAGAGTAAAAGGAAGAAATGAATGGTAGATCAAACAAGATATATGATCTTACTGAGAAGCAACTGCTATTTCGTAACCATGCCTAGCAATGTGACAGATCTCCCAAAGGTCGGGAAGATGATAGTGACAAACGTAAGAACTCGCGTTGCTATCTGCCACTTGATGAATACGAGGAAAACAACGATGGCTGTGACGTCGCATGCTGATGAGAAGTCTTTATGTCATGACATTTTGCTGATGCAATGACAACATGTGGCGGAGTCTAATTATGAAGATCATCAGTGAATATTCTAACAACCACAACAGTCAAGGGATAGGAAGGAAGGGAGGAAGGGAGGATTGAAGGAAAGAAGAAAGAAACGAAGGATATGTCTTTGACATTCATGATGTTGTCCAACAGAAATGACTGTGATACTTCAAATTCATACATTGAAGTCATTGGGAGAAATCGCTGACATCACAATTTTGTGTCATTAAATGTATGATGCTCTTGAAAAAGCTGGCGAAGGATGAAAATTTTCAGTGTTCAATTAATTGTATATCAACAAAGATTGCTATGTGTCATGCATTGACTAGAAGTATTTACGAAGTTCACCTGAATTTTTGAAATGTTGACAAGTATTCTGATATGCTTTTTTAAATCCTTCACGAGAAAGTTTCTTTAGAAGGCACAACAATAAATAACAACAACAATCTGCTGCTGCAAAAGTCCCTTGTGTTCTGCTGGGTAGGTTAATATGCGCTATAATCTATTTGAGAACCAGGACTGTGAAATTTCCTGATATAAAAAGAAAATAAACTTGTTATCATTAGTTCCTTTCCGGCCATTTTTACCCATAACTCCATCTGTAATCATCAAGACACCTCCTGGTAAGTTATGTACTGGTCACCTCCATCTATCTTAACTAAGGGTCAGAGCTTAGATATTTGCAGGTCCTTTTTTTTTTTGTCCATTCTTGGATATTTTAAGTCCAATTTTTCTTGTAATTCTACTTCTCTCATATTATATTGTATACTTTTTTGAAAATTCTTGTCATGACCGTATACTCTCTTTTTACATTGTTCTCTCCTTTTTTATTAAGACTATGGTCTCATACATACATTCGTTAAGTCCCCGTCCCCCAGACAGCTACAGCAATGCATTCTATTATGATAATGTGGATTGCATGAAAGAAAAGAATACAAAAGTAGAAAACATCAAAACCAATGTCTCACACTCATTGCATCTGTCCATGAAACATAATGGTATAACATCAATCAGATATGATGGCTATAATCAATATCATTTATTACATTTCAGCTTTCTGAAGCTGCACCAAAAATGAAGTTTGATTTTGCAATTTATAATCAATAACAGCAAATTATTTATTATGTGTCAGCTTTTTGAAGTGTCTCACAAGATGATTTAAATTATTATTTGGCAATAATATTGTAGATTAAACCATAAATGACCTACAGATTTTTTTTTTTCAAAGTAACACCTAAGTTGAACTTTCATAACAAGAGTCCACACAAGATCATTGTTCAATCTACAACAATGTATCTATCACAGGTCCATATAACGTCAACATATCAACAAGGTTATAACACCAAACTTAAAACAATTCAAGAAATAACAGCTGAGTAAAAATCTCATGTCATCTGAGAAGTGGAAATGCAAATGGTACTTAGTGATCATGATCAAGCTCTGAGAAAACTGGAGTTTTTATTAAATTCCCTGTGTTTTAGTATAGATGAAACTAGACTGTGGGCATATTTGTATTTGTATTTAGCTCTTTTTGCGGGGTAAAGAAGTCATCGACAACACAAGGGCTAACGTTGATGATACAATCGGTGAATAACATAAAAAGGAAAGAAGAAAACTGACTTAAAGCCAAGTGAAATTCCACTGCTCAATTACAATCAACTGTCCCTAGTTAAAATTAACAATAACTCGAGAAGGGCTTTACCTTTCTGATATTACTTAATATCTTTCCATAAGAACAGTTCAGATGGGAACCTATCTCATTGTTGAAGAAAGACACTGAATAAGGATCCTATACAATTTGACTCAACAAATTTGTAATCACTTCTTGTATTTCACTTTCGCCAAAAAAAAATTACAGTTCTTCACTTTCATAAACATCACTTCAGAAATAACATTGATTGACAACAATGTATAGATCACACTAGGCAAGGTATTTTGCACATGTTCCTCACCATGTAATCCCAGCTTGTCAAATTTTGAGTACTGATAGAGGATAGATGATCAGGAAAAAAATTCTAAGATTATCCCTAGAGCACTAGGTTATTTATCAGGTCCAAAAATCAAAATTCAGGAAAATAGACATACTCATATACAGATAAAAAAGCACCTAGAGCAGTGTGATAATTTAAGAGGTTAAAAAGAAGACATGTCGCGCAGTAATAACTTAAGAGTACAGAAACCATTCTGCTTGTGAGTGAATTCAGGAAAATAACAAAAGAAAATACGCTGAACTTCGAGAATATCTGGGGACAGATGTCATTATGCTGTTACACAAAGTTGGAAAAACAATTTTAACAAATATATTGGCAATGATAATTTAAGGGCCCACAGACCATTATGCTATTAAATTCAAACCCAAAAAGGAACAAAGAATATCAAGCAATGAGTATTTTAAGGGGACAGAAACCATTGCATATGAGGTTTACCTTGAAAGAGGAAAATGTACACTTTTCCTTTATTTTATTTATATGAATCATTGCCTTTCAGGCAATAATCTATCAACTGATGACTGAGTCTGATTATTTTTTTAATTGCCTGTACTCAGCCTTCTTTGGAATACAACTTATAAAAGCCCTTCCAGATACAAAGGTAGACTTGACACAGCTATCCATACATCTAAAGACGCTTAATAGGCTTGTTAAAAATATAATTGAATTTGAGCTGAAGATTTATCTATCATATCTATTCTCAGACATAAGATCAACAGATTAGATTAGACTGACTTTATAACTTATTATTATGGGCATAGCCTGATAGCCCGAGATTAATAGATAAAGTGAAACGCATAAAGACCACATGGCTTTGGGAGAGAAAAAGCCAAAACATGAAACTGTTGCATAAGAATGTATGGACTAGATTTAAGATCCACTCTGTTATTGCAAAGACTGTTTCACAGGACCAATTAACACAAACAATAACTGAACTCAGGGAATGCACAATTGCTTTGCCACAGGTAAAATTGACCTTTGACTGTCTTAAATACCATTGATTTGAGAAAAATCCTGATTCAACCATTGAAAGACAAATTTTAAGTGTTAAACTCAACAAAAGTGAACTACGGTGAACTTCAGTGTTCAGAATCAAAATTAATTTTCATATGTATTATAAGATTTTTTTTTTTTTTTTTTAAAACAATGATGGTATCACTTATAACAAAATGAATTAGTCAAAAAATCAGTCAATATGGCAGATGTAAGGACATGTCCATGGAGTGTGATTCAGATAATGTTCAGATAATGCACATATTGTACCTAAAATATTGGAATGAACATTAGCAGTACACATTGTATCTGAACAGTTAAAATGAACACTGTTACAGATATGAGTTAAAGGATGATGCATGCTGGATTTGAAACCTAAGGGGGACACATTCTATGATAAATTCATAGACACTTTATTCAACTGAATGTTATTAACAGAGTGGTTTGTTACCATGCAAGTATATAATTGTCCTAAATGACAAATCAATTATTCTGCAACATGTGTTTAAAGTGCTGTTTCAAAATTGGTATTCATTTTGTATGTGCTTTGATTTTGCTAGAAAATGCTATAAGGCATGAAGTTTACTACATGTATTTATAATTAAGATAATAAAAATGATAATAAAAACAAAACAAAAAACGTTAAGGCACAAATGCTACGGTAGGATTTGACTTTCCGACAGCAGTTTTTCATTATACTCATTGCACAGCAAATGACCAGATAAGTTGCTATGAGGTCTGCTCTGACATAATAATATTATGATATGGAATGTTACTCTCTATAGGCATAATACATAATAATTATACAGAAAGATCTAGCCATCAGTCTAATACTGTATTAACATTAAAAAATAATTACTTTATTTCTCACAACATTTTGTGTAGTGCTCTGAAGAAATCTGTATATGGCAATTTGCCCGACACAATAAAAACAAAAAATGTTGAACATTCCATCCCTTAAGAGTATCCTTGAGTACTTCTCAAAATTAAAAAAAAAGTCATATAATACAAAAGAATATCCTTCTTGAGTTTAAACACGTTTTAAAAAACAGCAGAATCAGATGCTGATTTTAATCATATACATTTCATTGAAATTGGAAAATTTTTGCCAAGGGATGAGGTTTACCTGAGTGCCAGTTTTGATGTATGAAATATAGTCCTCTGAGATATACACACTGGAAAGTGTAATGATCAATAAAATAAGGGACTGATGTAGTTGTCTCACAAAGAGAATGATATGCATTGTATTGTCCAGAAACTTTAACAAACAAACAAACAGACAAAATTATTATGTACTAGTATATGTGTTTAACAATATGTATATGGGTTATATGGAAATACATGTATTTCATAAACTGCCAAGTTTGAAGGTTATAAACTTGATATATTTATCATACTGTACATTTTACATATACTAAATGAGCGATTAATGTGCTACCACTGTCATTATCAATCTCACATTCTGCAAGCTTAGTATTGTTATTGACTACAGAAATTTCTCATGCCATACAAATAACAATAAATATACCACCGACAGTGTCATAACATTAAGCCACACATAATTTGTTCTACAAGTTAATATACCACTGTCTACAAAAATACACGTAGCCTACATATCATAAAGAACACGTGAACAAAATAATTGATAGAACCTATTACTAGATCTAACTAAATCAGGAAAATACTAGAAAATGAATAAATAACAATCCTTTGGAAACTGGCAAAAGATATTGAGAATTAGTATTATTAGTAAGTAAATACATTGCATGTTATAGGCACTGATGATGGGGGAGTTACCAAGAGATACTGCTATCAAAAAAAAAAAAAAAGATTGAAATGATACAAGATGGTTTTGCTTAGAAAATATATTGCACTAACAGTCATCTTGTGAAGGAAGTTCTAGGTAAACTGCTTTCAAATTTTGTACATTAAAAATATACATGTACATTGTATGTAACATATTTCGAAGTGCTTATCCGCTCAATTGGGCCTATAAGTTTTGGGTATCCTAGGCCTTATTGGCCCCATTTCCGGAAGTTGAACAGCATGCACGAAAACTGTCCGCCTGTCGGTCTCACTCAGACCTAACAAAACCTACCGCACATAGATAGATCTACGTGTGTCAGACTTGCGACCATTTCTACACAAAATTGTCATAATTCCCTATAGTTGTTGTTGAATTGAATGAAATCCCCACTTGAGAAATTCACACTAAGACTAGTCTACAAAGACAAATTAAGCTTTACACAACTTTACGTTTGAAAAAAAAAAGGGAAAAAAATTAGCTTTATATATAGATCCATTTTTTTTCTATGTGGGCCAATAAGTTAGGGCTTATTTGCCCAACTGGGCCAATACGGGCAGCCCTTAAAAAAAGCTGAGTACTCGATACCGCCATAGATTATGGTCATACTGAGATATCTTTTGCAGTCACAGTGCCCCTATTAAACATGTGATTAAGTGTCTCTATAGCAGAACTCAGCAACAAACATAATAATACAAGTAATGGAATGTTTCTAAACCATATCTGCCCTTGGAAGATTAGACAAGTCTGCCGTGATACATACAGAACCTTATTAAGGTTAGTAACGATACGAACACTGAAATCTTCACACTACACTTTGAACAATATATTGCAAAACGCAATGGTTTAGAAAAAATTGCTGAACATGGACGTTTTTCTAAAAAGAAAGCTGAAGACACACAATTAGAATTCTCTATATATTCATAGATGTCTGTTGTTACCGTGCAATGCCATTGTTTCTAGAATAAAATGTGAGGAGTGCAGATATATAGAATACTCAATCGATTTTGTTTCTCTGTTTGTTTTTATGTTAAGCCCCCCTGCTATAGATTTTCTTATGCTATCTATGCTTTCATCGTCTTACAAAAAAGAAATAAAACACACACACATACACAAAGTCCTTCTGAAGTCCACGTTCATTGGTTCAAAACAATGAAAATGTAAAAAAAAAAATGAAAAACCAATTTCCTCAAAATTGAATCTGACCACTTAATTCCGTATGCCAGTGCATTTCTACTCACCATTAATTTATCTGTTTAAAATAATGACAATTTAGATCTCAAAGCTATACATGATAGGTATTGTAGGTTTTTGCAGAAAAGAACTCAGATGAAAAGTTAAATAAATGGGCGAGGTTTTCTCAACAGATCAACCCTTCTACTTTTGGCTACATGACAAGGACACCAGCTGAATCTGAATGAGGGTAATAATCACGGCATAATTATAAAGACAAAATATTGTGTCACATAACAAGACATCACCCATGATTATGCAACAAGACATCAGCTAAATCTCAGTTAAGGGCATAATCATAGCATAAAGAAATAACTTTGGGATACAGTACAACACATCACCTCTGTCTCAGTTGAGAGTGAACTCCACTGGGTAATGATCGCTAATATCAGAAGCTGTGGACTCCGTCAGACCCAGGGCCGGTTCGAAGTTGAAGACACGGGCGCTGCTGATGTGAACGTCCCCTGAAGAGACGATTCTGTCGTAGGCGCAGTGTGTGTTATGGGAGGTTGTGGTGTCGACGCTATCGCCAATGTAACTGGTAAACCCGTTGCCGGTAAAGATATCTAGAGACCTCAGTTCACTGGAACTGACGTATTTACAATCGGCATTGAAGTCGCCCATAGCGATGACACCATCAGCACAAGAGAAGGTCTCACTTACAGTTTTCATGACGCTGGGCAAGAGCGTCAGTTCTGTAAAGGCGTCGCGCGGGGTTGTATGAAGTCCCAGCAGAGTCATCTCTCTGAAACCAGACTTGTTGGTGGAGTAATACTTGACGTTGATGGCAAAGGGCTCTCTCTCAAAATAATCATTGGCACTATCGTTGTACTGATACTGTCCAAGTACCTGTACTTTGTCGGTGCGATAGAAAAAGACATACTGTTCTCTGTATGAGGTTCTGCCGATGGGATTACTGGAAACGTAAGCCCACGAGTCGCGTTGGTCCAGCAAGTTTTCCAGGTCTCGGAGTGAAGATTCTCTCATATCGCGTACCTCTTGGATGAGGACGAGATCGTAGCGCTCTAAAATTTTAACGATGTTGTTGACCAGGTCGGGTTTAGACATTTTGGTCACGCCGAAAGACTTGATATTGAAGGCAGCCACTCTGATAGAAGTTTGGGGCATATCAGACTTGAAGGCCAAAGTTGTGCCCACGCTTATGGCTGCGATGATCGCTAGCCCAATAAGAAGTCCTACAATCGTCATAATTTTGGTATTGGAGCAGCGAGGACGATCGATCTTGTGACCAGAGTCTGTGAAGTATTTCTGCTCTTCCATCGTGCTGTCTGTCTCTTATATAGCCTTGTGCCATGTGGGACGGCGCGGGGCCCAATAAGGCAAGGTGTCGCGAAGTCCTTGGAGAGGAGGAGACTTCAAACTGTTTGGCTCTAGCCCAGATCTGGACAGTCACCTGCGACGTGGAGAGATGTACAAACAGACGATCGTCACATACTGCAGTCTAATTTGGAACAGTAAAACTTTCAAATATTGTTAGTGACGATGTCTCACACCAGAAGAGAAATTTACACTTTAAGAGTTTGAAAAAGCGTCAGCAATAACTTATTGTCACTTATTCTAATGTATGTTTCAGAACCTCTTCATAAAAGAAAACTAAGACTTTTCATTGTGGTCGAAACAATGCTAAGCTTTCTTAAGTGTTGATGTGCTCGAGTGTTCGGGGCATTATGTTGTAAGTTTAATCTATTGTTTGAGGATATAATCACAGTCTAATCAAGAGAGAGAGAGAGAGAAAGAGATAGAGAGGGGGAAGAGAGAGAGAGAGGAACGTAGACAGAGAAAGGGAAAGGACAGAGAGAACATAAATAATACAGAGAAGGACTATGAATTGTTAAAGACCATATAACTGCGTATAACTGTTTCATGGGCCGAGGGGGCCATTCGCCATTACAAAAATAACACCAGGAAATCGTTTACTTAAAGGAGCAGTAATACCCTCAATAATAATAATAATTTGCAATGAAATCCCACTAAGAGTAGGGGCTCAGTTCCTGTGGATCCGGTACTAAGGGCAATAATAGACAAATAAAGAAGTGTCTGTTTTCGATGATGGTTGCTGAGCTCCATCCCGAATATCTTGAGATACACACAAAACAACGCCCAGTAGCGAACAATAACATGACCTTGCATTTTACATCTTAGACCTCTAAGTATTTATACGCCTCGTACGGACTTGAGTCATAGTCTATGCTAGGACCTGAATCCTGTTGCCGAGGCGCCAGCATCCATTGTTTCACTATCAACCATAGAACAGGCACCTCCCTCTTTTAATTGTTTGCTGAGACAAAGAGCTCGATATAGGCTAACTAACCCACAGAACAATTAATGGCATAAGAGAATGGGAAGGATTTCATTGTTTTTCAGATTATTATTGCTTGGGCATGATCTGTTTGCATTACGTCCATTGCACATATCCTGAAAGTAATTTTCTAGATCCTGAACAAAGTACATGTATTCTCGACCATATCAATGAATAACTAAATAAATAAATAAATAAAGAAGGAAAGAAAGAAGGAAAGAAAGAGACAGAAAGAAATACATAAATTAAGCAAAAATAATATTTAAAAAACAAAACAAAACAAAAAAACACTTGTAACACCAACAAAACGCACATTTTCGTCGATGAAATTGACTATGAATGTAATTAACAGTGAAGTCCAAATCAGCATTAAACGAGAACAGCCCCTCTATCCTGGGTGTTGGGTTTTTTTGATGACAAGATATTATCCATGATTAAGAAATTACACTTCAAAGCTCAAGGCCTTCATAGCTCAAAATGATATATGACGAGTAGCCTATTTATTATATTCCTCTATTGTATATTTTTTGGAAAATCTCGTTCACCACTTCCTATAAAATACTTGAGAAGTTGATTGGCATACTAGTACTTGAAAAGTACATTAACACCAACACATCACATTGTGACTGATAGTCGATTATGATCAACGTGGCAAAGATTCAGAACAAAGATATTTTTGTTAGTCTCACAGAGCAGAATTGATAGGTGTCGATGAAAACAGTGCAGTGGGTTTGCGAAGACATGCAGGCAGGCAGATATTATACAGAACGGAAGACAGACAATTAGACACACACAGATTTGCCCATAGGCAGACAAGAAGACAGGTAAGCAGACAGAGAGACAGAACAGACAGATAGACAGACAAGAAGATGGTAGGAAAATAGACAGGCACAGATTTGTCTACAGGCAGACAAGAATACAGGTAAGCAGACAGAGAGACAGACCAGACAAATACAGAGACAGGGAGAGAAAGAGATAGATAGGCAGATGGATAGACAAACACAGGCAGGCAGAAAAGCAGACAGATGGACAGACAGATAGACAAATATGCAGACAGAAAGATAAAACAGGCAGACCGGGATATAAATTAATGACCAGATAGGCGAGCAGACAGCGCGTAGGCAATAATTTAACATCCTGAATCAAGAACAGAATCTCGAAGTGACATCTGTTTATTATCTATAGATGTACTGATTGTAGTTAGGCCTACACTATGCCAAGTCAATGGTCTATTTCCTACCTGTTCAAGTGAAATGCCACTAAACCACTTGTTTAGAACGGGAGAAGACGTGTCTTGAGGTACACACTGTCCATTTCATACGTTTGTTTTCTGCGTGAAATACCAGTTTTATCAACACACATGGCCATCTTCGTGTTCACCATCCCCTCCTTGCCCCCTTTCCTGCTTGCTCTTTGTTTCTCTCTCATAATTTGTCAATGATAGGTGTATTCACATTAAGTAAATTTCAACTTAAACTGAAATCTGTCTGGTTCGTAAGCTTTCCATGGTAACATCACATTACGTTCAAACGTGGACTTTCTCTCGAACGATGCTTTTATTCTCTCATGGAAGATGTTAGAGTTCAGCTTCCTCCCCCCCCCCCCCCCCTCCCCCTATCCTATCATCCTATCCCATATGTTCGGCCCCTCCTCAGTCTTCCATCCACTGGCTTATTCTTCTTGATTTTATATGTTTACTTATTTGTTTTTCTATTGTGTAAGTAGCTTACAATCCTAAGAAAGTAGGATATCTCGGCTCTAAGTACCTGTCCAGTTTTAGGGAGAACAATTTTTGTGAGTAGAAATTTGGAACTTGAAAACTTTGCGCTGACAACTTCATCTGATTTTGAATGGCCATAGTTTCTTCAACATGGTAATGTACAAATGAAATTTTCGAAATATATTTGCTGTTATTCGAGAGGCTAAACGTCGGACTTCTCTACCCAAGAGGCCAGGCGGTGGATAAATCACTAAAAAAAAAAAAAAATTCTCATTCCTCGACATTAGAATTTCGAACCCGCCACGTACATTTTTCGCCGAAGAGCAGAGATCTGCAACCTCCTTCTCTCTCTCTCACCCCCCACTCCCTTTGTTTCTTTATTATGTGTTTGTGTTATCCTTGTGCGTACATAATAAGCAGCAGGGGTGGGCAACGGCCGATGAGATATTACACTGTCACAGCGGGCATCTCTGTAACTCTGTCCTCAAACCGTTGGGCGTATTGTCCCTCTAATAATATCCTTTATTTGTTTTGCATACTTATCATAAACATGAATTAATTTTTATGAAGCATCTACCTGTTCTTCTATTAAGCATTCATAAAAGTTCTGTATAAGACCTATTAAGTACATCAATCGACATAATTGTTTGTAAACAACAAAGAAAACAGCTAAAGTAGTGTCTCTGTAACGAGCATAGTGTAGTCGCATAGAAATACAATACACTTCATAAAGCTATACTGACGCCCTTAAATAGGCATAACGTGGCCACAGAACTACCTATACTATATATAATATACATGACTCTCTAACATAATGATGCTGGTCTAATTTACAACTGGATTGTATTATAAATGACTACAGTAAAATAACCGTGTAAATTACTATATTGATGCATTTGCGTGAATGGCTATAATCATGAGTGGCTATAACGACGTAGGTAATGTGCAAATCAGGACATAATAATTACAAACGATTATCTTCTCCTATGAAACTTATTGTCATGAGATGTACTGACAATTTCATTACCCATCGTAATATGAAAAAGACGACCACAATATCTGTGTGGTGGTGACTGTACTGATATCACTATAAGCGGTAAGGACAGAAGGGTCATCATGAGAACAGGGAGGTCACAGCACTGGTAAGTTCTCCACGACTGAGTCACGAAGTCGTCGGCTAAAGTCACTGTAGCCGAACAGAACAGCGGACATTCCGTGGAAAGAAGTGGGCGGAGAGAGAGACCGTCGCGTCACTCCCCAGCAGTTATTCCATCCCTTGCCCTGCACAAAGCAGCATGAAGCGAAACTATAACGTATAATACTATATGCCCTTTCTTCACAGACGATAGTTA
>JBCEWB010110857.1:0-11815 GCA_039654565.1 Peronia peronii
AAGTTGGTCTAGAGAAAAGACAGAAATGAAGTTATGAACGGAATGCATCATAAGATTGATCACATAGAAGAAGAAATCTCTGTGCTTGCGAGTTGATAAGTAATAAACACACATATGCTGAAGAATAATATTCTTTGAAATAATTTATTTTGAGTGGGGCAAATGCTTTTGGACAAGTCACTTCATAAAGCTAGATCTAATAGCGTTTCCATTCTCTTTTACATAATTGTTTTCCTCATTTTGTTTTCTTTCTTCTTCTTTTTTTTTTTTCCCTCAACATTTTCTTTCCTTCTTCATCGAATGATATTCCACTTGTCTTCCTTTCCGTTACTCTTTTTCTTTTTTCCTGTCTTTTCCTTACCTCAGTTGTTTATTGTTTGTCTGTCTGTCTCTTTATTTCTTTCTTTTTTCTTTCGTTTTTCCTGTGATTCATGTTTTTTTTCTTACAATCTTTTTTCCTCTCTTTTCTTAGTTCTTCCAGCCATTCTTTCTTCCTTCGTTCTTTTATTCTTTTTGTCCCCCCTCCCCCCTCTCTTCTCTCTCTCTTTTTAGCGAAGGAATCTGTTATCTGATTAGTCTGCTCTCCCTGCTGTTCATTTTTTTTTATCTCTCTGCCTCTGATCTGCCCCAGTTTTTGTTGTTTTAGTGCTACTTTTTTTTTCTTTCTTATTTTGTATTTATTTATTTGTGTGCAGTTTGTCTTTCTTTCTCTCTTATTTTCCAATGGCTGAAGGAATTTGAGTTTCCTCGGTTCGTTATTCTTTGTCTATCGGCCCCGTCCCCGTCCTCTTCCTAGTTAATTTTTTTTTTCATTTTGTTTCTTGTTTTTCTTTTTTCTTTCTTTCTATTTTTTCTTCCTTGTTGTTTTCCATCCTGTTTCCTCCTGGTCCCTTTTTTTCTTTCCTTCTTTTGTTTTGACGTTTTCTTTCATTGTCGTTTTCATTCATTTTCCTCCTTTTTTTTTTCAGTTTCTTTTCTTCAAATTCTTCGCGCATTGCCATTCTATCTCTTACTGTTTGCCTGTCGCTATTGATTAAAGTGAAACTGTGTTGTATAACTCTCTGGGCAGACAGCTTTGATGTCGCCGCACTAATTAGTTAGCCAAAGTGAATGTGATTTTTGTCGAGTGGAACACGCGCGAGCCGAGTTAAATGAGGTCTGACAATACGAAGAAACGCTAAGTAGGTCTCGGGCGATGACGAGAAAAAGTATAACTGTGTGTGAGTGAATGTGCGTTCTTGGTCTAATGCTAGAAAAACCTAAGAACGACTACAGCGATGACGGATAATGCTAGTCATGTAATACTATTATGCGAGAGTGTGTGTCTGTCTGTGTGTTGGTCTGGGTATGATGGGGCGGGGAGAGAAGAGAGAGAGGTTGTGTCGAAGATTGTAGAGAATTTTAGTTGAGTTAATAGGCGGAATGGAGGGGGAAGGGGGGGGGTTGAAATAAATGAAAAACAAAATGGAGGATGTATTATATGTGTCCTGTGCTTGAATGGGAATATGTATAGTGGGGATCGGGGGAGGGGGGGTGTCAAGAGAGTGGGATGGCGTTGGAGACATGATAGAACTGCCGATTTATGTAATGGAGACAAATGAGGAAGGTGAATGCGATAAAGGAAATAAAGGTCTGTGTGAGTGGAGATGAAAAATAGGGGATGGTGTGATGAGGAGACAGCGATAAGCGAGCTTAAATAGAGAAGGCTGGGAGTCAGACAGTGAAAGAAATGGACTTTAAAAAAAACTTATTACATACAAAAAGAGCAAGGTAGAGGGAAAAGGATAGTTCAAACAGCGTGAGAGACTAAAAGATTGAGAGAAGATATAAGGAAAGCTGCTCGAGTTGGCAGGGTATGATTGAGAGATAGTTAAAAATGGTGAGAGAGATTCATGGCGAAAAAAGCATAATAGAACAAGCTGAAGAACGACAAAAATGTTGAAATGGGAGAAACCATTACAATGTGAATTGAAAATAGGACTAAATAAAAATGTAAAATTTACAGGAGATAACAACATGATGCAGCAATGCTGCACTGAGATAGTTGCTCTGCCTTTTCAGTGCAACCCTTTTCGGTAGACATTTAGATTCATGATCTTTAGTTATCCCATCTCCATTAGAAGCACTTGGTACTTTCTTGCAGGTAGTAACATATAAAATACTTTGTCCACAAAAACTTTCCCTTATTTCAAACAGATATAACAGGTAGTTTATTGAAGTATTTTTTTTTTCTTTCACATTAGTTAGTTACAGTTGCAGGAGTTCATATAGTTTCATGTGATATAGGCTCATTAGACAGTAAATTTTAATTTTCATTTGATATTGGTAGCATTACAGACACTCGATGTGCGCCCCTCTGTTTACCCGACAAACATTGATGCTATCTCTAGGCTCTTTATAGCTGTGTTTCCCAATGTTTTTGCACTCGCGACCCCTTACCCAAAAGCTTGAAACCCACGCGACCCCCATACAATCAGCAGTTTGATTTAAATTTAATTTTCTGTGACGGAGAGGGAAGAAACATGAAATTAATTTTATCCCAAGCCAACAGGCTACGCGAGCGCCCTGCCGAGGGACCCACCGTTTGAGAACCCCTGCTCTACAACATCTCTGAAGTAACCCTAAATAAAACTGCTTCAGTGATACGATTTTTCAACCTATACCACACGAAACTATGAAATCATGCAGATATTAGGTACTAATAATGTGAGGTCAGCTGTAGGGACTAATAATGTGAAGTAGACCTACTATTTTTACCTAGAGGTAGAAATTATAATTTCTGGTAATCAGGGGATTTTTTTTATTTATTTATTTATTTATTGTTTTATACTGTGTATTTCTATCTTGCTACTGATGATCTCGGATGTCATAGTTGTGGTGCATCAAAGACTGGATGCTTGAAATTCTTATGCTCTTTCCAATCGAATACGATGACTTTGGTGCTGAAAATAAGGTGTATGGAAAACAGAATCCTAGGACCACAAATAGCATGTATCCGAATGCAAAGGCAATTAGATGTGACATGATTCCGCATGGCAAATGGGAAAGCATAATTATTAGCTTTGTTATTGTAAAAGTACTCTCATACATGGTAAGAACGTCATCATTCTCTCTCTCTCTCTCTCTTTTTCTAGCTCTCTTTCTCCCCCTCTCTTTCTTCTCTCCTCTCCCTCTCTCATACACACACACACACACAAACACACACACACAGACCGTCTCATTCCATGTTTTTTTTCCCCCTTTTTTTCCTTTTTTTTTTTTTGTGTGTGTTTTCCCTGTTTTTTTTTCCTCTCTTTATCTCTCATTGTGGTGACCTTTCATTTCTTGCGGGCCTTCTCTATATTCATTTTACTCTCCTCTCTAAGCCATCTCTCTATCTCTTTCTGACCTCTGCATCTAAGTGATATCTGAGCATTCTATTTGTGTTTCTCTCTTTTTCTGTCTCATAGTGTTCTGACCTTCGTTCCTTCTTTCCATTTTGTATTTTAGTTCTCCCCTTTATCTTAACTTCTCAGTTTGTTATTGGTTTTTTTTTTTTGAGGTTTTTCGTTTTAGGTGATTTTTCTTTCTTTCTTTTTTATTTTTGAGTCCATTATTCTTTCCTCTCGTCCCTTCCTTTTTTTTCTCTCCATCCTCTCTCTTTCTTTGCTCCAAATATCAAATATTAAACATTCTTCCCTCTTTTTTTCCATGCCACTTATTATCCTTTTTATTATCCCCCGTCTAGTGCGTTGTCTCTCCAGCGAAAAGCTAGCTATCTCCTCTCTCCTGTACACCGAGACAGATAGACAAATAGATCGATAGTATAAATCCCTGTGGATTACCACAGCATTAATTCAATCTTTTTGTACCGGAAACAGGTCAGGCAGCATCTGGTACAGAGTCATTATTTTTTTGGGGCGTATATGCATGAGATTGTATAATTATGTGTGCGTGTGTGGGTCTGCATGCGTGTGTGTAGTGTGTATGTGTCTGTATGAGTGTGAATACGTGTGCGCTTGTCCATTTGTATAAATGTTTGGAATATGTGAGCAATGCAATAGTTTAGAAATAATTGCATTTCTGAAAAATAGCTTTAAATTAACCTTAAAAATCCTACATTTGGGACCAGCATAATTTTATTTGTATATCTGGGCGTGTGTGTTGTATTTTGTAAGAATGTGGCCGCGTGGATGAATATGTATATTTTTGTGTGTATGATGAGTGTCCATGAGTGTGAGTCGTGAGAATATGTATAAGGACGGAGGTTGAAGTCTTGATTATTTGTAAATGTTTATTCTCTCTCAATGTTTGCTCCACTTCATTATGGATCTACAGTTAGCAGATCTTGATTTGAATTGGCATGGTTACCAAAATTTATAATTGGCAAGATCTACATCTTATCTGATTAGTAAGTGTATGCTACGGCAACTCTCTCTCTCTCTTTCTCTGTCTGTCTGTGTCTCTCTTTCTCTCTCACTGAAATAGAATGAAGTTCTGGCTGTATTTTTTAGTTAATATATTCATGAAATGAGAACATAACTATATTTCTGACCAACATGCACTTTTGTAGATCAGTATTCTTTATTTTTAATCTCAAGAGAGCTTGTGTATCTATATTCTTAAGCAGCATATTCCCCCAATGCGATATTAAATACCATGATATGGAGTATGAGTTTGTAAAAAATGTATGATGTTTCATCTTGAGTGAATCGGACTTTGATAGCCTTCCATGTAGTTTATGTTTCAAGGCGCCAGTGCGACACGATTAATGTTGTACGCACCTACTGGTTTGATTTCCCCTGCGATGACACTCGAGTTCAATAAGAGCAGGTTTGACCAGTACAGATGCTCAGGGCACAACCTCCCCGATTCCCCTCCACCCAAAATTAAACGATTGCCGACAATTCTAGCCATGATAAAATCTGTGGAAATACGTTCTAGTAGATCGAAATGAATCAATAACCCATATCATTTGCATTGTATGTCAAGTCCAGCTTATTAATTGTCGACGTCGAGCATAAGATCAGACAAAGGCAAAGAGAGTGTCTGATAACGTTGATAAAACTTTAGTCGATGTGGACCCTAAATCCCCAGTTTTCAAGAATAAGTCCAGAGGGGAAGGGGTTGAGGGAAGCAGTTTTACTAGGATTTGCAGAATTTCTCTCTGAGGCTATAATAAGTTTTTGAAGTGCCATAGTAGTGTATTATATTGCGATCACAATTACAGAGTGCCACCTCACTTTACTCAGTATCCTCACCTATATTGATCCTATAGTTTTCTTGCCCACCCAGACAAAGAAAAGTACAAAATTAAACGTCTGTGGATGATATTTCGTTTTGTGCAATAAAACTGTAGAAGCGAATGCTCTTCAGCAGAACTCTCGGCCCCACATAGAAGGCACGTGTACACACCCCAAATAGACAAATGGTAATTTTTTTCAAATTGTGTTAGACTACGTACTATACTCTACAGTTATTGATGATTTCAGTATCTTTTTGGCTTAGAAATCACCCACATCAAATTTGCTGATCACACAAAATTGTTTATATTTATGTCCCAGTTTGTCCTGAGACCTGTTTAAGACAAATACCTAACTCAAAAGAAGAAGAAAGAAAAGGTTGGAGCGGGTTCGGAGTATAGAATGAAGTTACTACCGGGGAGAAAGAAACAAAATATCACACTGACTGTGCAAACAATCAGACAAGCGAAGATTACCCGGCACACGAGATGTAATTACTGTAGGCGTGTTTTGACTCGAACCCAAGGACTCTTGCACAGGAAGACTACTCGAGCAAAAGACAACTTTAGTGTACTGTGACTAAAACGCCTTTTCATCATAATTCAGTTATCTCTTCTTTTTTTAAATTGTTTCCACAGAGTCAAGAGATAAGGTATTGCATCTTTTCATTTGCTAAAATTTGTATTTTGTCCACTGCATATTTGACCAGAGATTGCCAGCTATATTTCCATGTTGCGGAGCTAGCAGTATTTTCAGGGGAACAGCGTCTTTGTCAAAGTATGCTAGATTGCTCAATCTAGCAAGTGGCGGACAGCCAATCGATGAGCCACAATCTTTCAGAGCTATAATTAAATGTCACATGGCGAGTTCCCGCTTGCGTGCATCTATCTGTCCTGAAGGGCATGTCCAAAGTATTTCGACACAACACCCTTTTCATCACAATTTAATTATATCTCCATAATCTGTTGAAATGTGACTGCCCAAAATGTTGACAGACAGCGTATTGTAAATCAAATGAATTTTATTCGCCATGTATTGAGAGAAAGACAGCAAACTTAGATTTCGATTTTCCGGAGACGAGACAAGTTTTTAGGAAGAAAGCGTTGTAGCACAATAGGTTAAGAGTGGCCAAAGCCCGAAGTTGTCAGCATGGGAGCCTTCTAATATTCTTGCAAAATGGGCATGATGTTATACTGACTACAACCTGTCATTTTTTCCAGATAATGACCACAATACCCATTGTTTTGCCGACTATTGTCGTGTTCAGTTTCATCACCTATGTATTTATTTATTGGTTCACAAATAGACGTTTTTGTTAGCTGTTGATGAGAAAACAGCACAATTCCCCAAACCTGTGTGAACACAAGACCAAGGTGTTAACATACACTAATAGAAACGATAATAGGAATGAAATTGTGAGAGGGTGATGTGGAGGTAGGGGGGGGGGGGGGGAAGGGTTGAAGGCAAGAGAATTGAGATATACAGACAATACGTATATTAATATAATAATAGGCAATATTGCCTATTGTCGATTGCAATAAAAAATGCGATCAGGCTTGAGACTGTGTTGGTAAAATCTGTTGCTCAATAACAATAATATATGCATATCCGTAAGTTATGAATATGTACATCACCACATGACGATCTGATGGTGATAATCTTAATGAACTGACTTAGTATATAACATGGTCACGTGGATTATACGCGATGGTTACGTTTAATACTACGAAAAATGGACTTCAAGACGCACTATGATAATTTTTCGCATACTACACTTGGTGCACACTAGTCACGAAAACTCAGGATTTCTAGCTCCGATTTTCCTTTCTTCTTTTTTTTTCTCTCGCCCTCTCTTTTCTTGTAGGAGAAAGAAGGTGTGGGAAAGAAGGATGGATAACTGGGTGGGTTACGTTTTTGTCAGAGCCATTTATCCGAGAGAGCCAGTTATACGCTCATCTGCTCCTCATGCATAATTCATCCGTTCTGATTTGTCATTTGCATCCAGTGCTGTTAGACGAGAATGTCATTCTAAATTATAGGACCGTTCGATTAAGAGACACATCTTTCCTTCCGCTGGCTCGGAAGCAGCATCGGCAAGCTAGGTCTAGATCAACTATCCACAGCTCTGGGCGAACAAAAGACTGGGTGGCAATAAGAATAAGCATTTGATAAGCCATTGGTATGAATACGCAAAACCCTACGGTTTTGTAGGAAATAGGTATCGTCTTTATGTCCTCCGCTTTCATGGCTTGGTCAAAGTGGTGTAGGAATGAACTGGCGTTGTAGGGATGCCGTTCCCACTAACCAGTGAAAGATCATTGTCTGTTTTTGGTAGGGAAGGCGAGACGAAAAATGGCCAGATATCCGAATGAAAGAAAAACATACTTTGATACAAATGTGTCTGTCGTCACAATTTAAAAACCATCTCATCTGTTCAAAATGCATCTTTTCTAAATATGGATAGACCAGACCACGTATTGCATGGTCTCATTCTTTGTAAATTACATTTTGTTCACCATATGTTGAAAAAGAGAACGGTACAAAACTAAATCTCTGTTTTCTCGAAATAGGCCTTTTCAGTTTCCAGATAAATGTATATTGTTGGAGGATGTTAGTGGGATCCTAGTGAAATGGAAGAACAGCAATGGTAGGACAGTGTCTATTGTACCAGGGATAGATGGAGATGAAATCTTTAATCCTCAAAGTGTCACAAGATTATAACAAAGAGCAAATATAGAACGCTTATCACCTGATATAATACAGCCTCCAAATATTTTACAATCTATTGTTATCCCAATAAGCCCATTGGACACATCCACAAAAGCTCTTAACTTCTTGGAAAGCATACAAGGCGGCTGAGCATTAGGCACTCAAATCCTTATCAATCTATCAATAGCGGTCTATGGTTACCGGTTGCGTATCCATTTAATGTAGGTGGAATTAGGAAATGTGTGTAAATTGTCTTTCCCATAGACAAAATGTCGAGACCAATAAATTTTCGAACCCAGAACCTCTGATCACCGACACCATCGCTTGAATCAAGAGGGGATTTGATTAAACTTGCATGACTTTGAAAATTACTTTTTGTCCCCTAATGTACTAGAAGATCATAATATAGTAGAAGATCACATCTCTTTTGATCGTGAAAACCAGAACTAAATATCATTTTTAGTTAGAGAATGTTATTATGAAATGACCTCCCTGTAAAATCGTGATTTTTAATTTTTTTTTTCAAAATGGACATGTCTTATCATACTGTAATTGCAAAGACCTATTTCTGAATGGATTGGTATCTTGATCTTCTAGTGTTAAAAGGAAAAACTGAGAATGCCACACTGATCTACGGTGTTGGCAACGATGTTAGTGGGAGTAATAGTAATTTTGATGGTGACAGTGGTAGTAGTGGTAATAATAGTAGCACTAGTGATTTCAGTGATAGTAATGGTGATCGTAATAGTAGTGACGGCGGTAGCATAGATGATGATTATGGTGATGGTGGAGGTATTGATTAAAGTTCAAACAGTAAACGTAATACATGTAGTAGCTGCAGTAGGAGTTGTAGTAGTGGTGGTGGTGGTGGTGGTGGCGGCGGTGGTGACAGTTGTGATGATGATGGTAGTACAATTATGAAAGGTAAAAGCACTTTTAGTAGTAGTAATAATAGTAGCAGTAGTAGTAGCAGTAATAGTAGGAGTAGTAGTAGTAGGTAGTAGTAGTAGTGGTAGTGATAGTAGTAGTAGTAGTAGTAGTAGTAGTAGTAGTATAGTAGTAGTAGTAGTTGTTATTGTTGCGAGTAATGAAAGCAATATTGTTTTGTTGGTACAATAACAATGGAGGCTACAGTGTTTGTTCTCTAAATATGCTTTGCGAGAAATGACATTTGTCACATGTTTACGACCAGTCAGTGCAGGCATGAGGTTTTTTGCACATGCAAATTCAGGTATTCACTCTTAAACTTACCCCTCCCTCCAACTTTCTCTGTCTCTAAGTTACGCCAGTGACACACAAGAATACGAAGATCATATTGCTTGAACAGATTTATGCTTTCTATGGCTTTCCAGGGTTTCCTCTCTCTCTGATTAGGATTCTAGTCTTTAGGGTATATATATAAAAAAAATGGCATATGTAATGAGAATGTGTCGAATAGCACAGATGTCCTTGGTAGTAAGCAACTTATCCAGGTCGGTCTGACTGCTTCTAGAAAAATGCAGGTGGAAACATGCAGGTGATATTATTATGTGTCAGAAATGAGGAAAAGAGAAGGGAAAGGTGGGAGGGCGGGGGCGGGGTATGGGTGCTTTACATACAGCGTATTAAAGTATCAAAACGAGATAACCACCCGCAGGAAGGTGAAAAATGAAATGAAACGTAAAGGTGTCAAAAAGAAGAAATGCAATGCCAGTCTCAGAGATAGCTGACATAGATAATATGATGTCATCTGCGCTGCTGCGACTCTCCCACCTGTACTCTTACTATTGCTCCTGTCTCGCTCTGTTGTACCTCTCGTTTTCTGTACGGAGATTACATGCTTCTTTTTAACCCCTATTCACATAATCTTCAACATTGGACATCAGCCAAATAAGGTGTTAGAAAGTGGGTCATTCCCCTCCCCTCTCCCCACCCCTACACCTCACCCCTGGAAAGTGCAAACGTAGTCTATGTTCATCGGATTTTCTCAAACGAATTTATCCAAATTTGTTCGCTCCAAGTGGTTTTGATGTGCTTTCCCTTTCAGTGGCCACAGGACATTGTGCTATCACCGGAATGTCAGTCAAATAATGGTTTAGTACTGATAATTTAGTAACAGCTTTACTGAATGTATTTGTAGGAAAATGATTCATGCAAAGCATTTTTTTCATTCATTTCCGAAAGATTTATCACTCAAAAAGAAAAGTGGTTATGGTTTAGTTTAGTCGCGTTAGAAGCATCAGGTTTTTTGAAAGGGATAGGCTCATAAAATGGGCTTGCTGGCAGAAAATCATGAATTAGGGTATAAAAATATCATGTTTTTATTTTATCTTCAAAAGATGCTATGCTCATTCTACTATTGAGAAGTATACGTTTTATGTCGAAAGAAAACATCTGTAGGTGGTTGAAATATGGTATCCTATGCCCCTTCAAAATTTTCAAGCTCCACTTTTTAAATTTACCTTTGTTCTGACAAATGTGACGCTATTTTCTTAAAATCTTTCCTGTTATTGCACTTACAGCCTTAGAACTTTGGCACACTTCATGTCCATCCATATCTGCAAACAGCTAGCTACTTTTCACTTTGATTTATGGAGGGTTGTTTTAAAATGATTTTTTTTTTTTTAATGAGGGCCGCTCTCAAACGTTTTAGTTGCTTTCAAATATTAAGCAACGTTGAAAGGCACTGTAAAGTTAATTATTGCTCAACAAATTTCTGGGTTGGCCAGCTATTTGATTTTCTATCTTCTGATTACTATGTACATGTACGGCAGAAAAAAAAATTGAATTTGCGCTTTTACTTTTAAAATGGTTGAGAAAATAAAATCACATGTACATTTTGATGCAAAATCTAAGATGCCCGCTGTTTCCATGGGCCTCATGCAATTTCTAGAATATTAAATTTTTCCTCATGTCAATCATCATTTGTTAATTTGTATCAAATTATAATTGCATTAATTGTTTCATGTTGCCAATATTTTTTTTAAAGTGATTTTTCCGCTATCGAGCCTCCTTTAAAAAAAATGTCTTAATATCTCTCTCTCTCTCTCTCTCACACACACACACACACACGCGCGCGCGCGAGAAACTTCACGTGCTAATTCATAACAATGCACATGATGTAATTCATAACAATACACATGATATAAGAACACCAATGTCTCACCTTATGTTCTTCTGTCTTCCCTCAACTGCTTGGAGTTGTCTTTAACAGGCAATTTAGGCGTTTAGGTGTCTGGCGGGAAAGAGAGATTGAGTGACCGCTTATTTTTTGGCTCGTAAATGTCCATACTGGCATACTAACTCTGCCCTCTTGCGCCAAAATGTCGATTTGCATTTCTATGTTAAATTAGTTTTTGTTTGTTTGTTTGTTTGTTAGATTCGAATTCCCTGTGTCAGGACGCATCTTTTGTTCTTGGTCCCATGTCTAGAGCTTGAAAAATAGGATTTTACAAACCTTTTTTCATACATGAATTGTCATTTACTGGGCAACAGATTTGAAACGTTTTGGGTTTTTTTTCTCTTTCTCCTGTAGAATTTAATTTTTCTGCATTTTTTATGCGACCTTTTATCAGAAGTGGGCAGAACTGCCTAGCTGAAGGTTGGATCTGTCGAGATACGGCATGCTTGCATCCAGCTGCAGCGCTCACGCCCTTCTGAGGTCCAGATGTGCGTCGGAAATGAAAGCTTAACAATGAAAGGAACTACAAATTATAAACATTTTTTCTCTCTCTCTCCTTTTTTCTCTCTTTTGTTCTCTGCCTCTCTCTCTCTCTCTCTCTGTCTCTCTGTCTCTCTCTCTCTCGGCTGCCTCCCTTCTCTCTAAGTTTTTGCCCCTCGTACCGTCTCTTATCTTTTCTTTCACTGTGGCATTCATGATTTGCTCTAAACCCCCTCCCCGCTCT
>JBCEWB010110868.1:0-11814 GCA_039654565.1 Peronia peronii
TACATACATACATACATACATACATACATACATACATACATACATACATACATACATACATACATACATATATGTACGTATATACTTACAAACGGACAGACAAACAAGCAGATTTATAACGAATAGTACTGATCCCATTTGTCACTACTCTGTAAGAAGTAAAGGCATGTTTTATTTGTAAAATGAAAATTGAAAAAAAAATCTATTGTTGTATTCATTACTCTAAAATTCTACGTGTAGATCTGCTTAGAGCTATCTGTGGTCATCATGAAGAAAAAGTGCTGATATTCCTTATAACTTTGCTTGTCTGTGTATAATAGCCTACAGAGATACGTAATGTCATATCAATCTGCTTTCTGGACACATGTACTGCTTTCATCCACCTTAGCTCTGATCCTTGGTTCAGGAAATATATCAAGTCTGGTTATCATGCAGACTTCTAGATTTTCAGCTATATTTAAATATCGTTCAGTGATGTTTGAAATAAAGCTGTTCTATATTTAACTATACAAATACATGTAGACATACACATGTGGATGATTTTAATTGCATTCAGTGTTTCTGCCTTTGACTAACTACTGAATTTACAACTTTTCTTACTTTTCACCATCAGAACTAATCATTTTGTAATGATAAGTGATTAACTAGGCTCCCATTTTGTGGCATATAAAGCCGAAAGTTAAGAGTGGGCACTTACATCACCGTGATGAAATTATCTTTTAAGTCACCCAAATCACATAAAAAGACTTGCCTATCATTATCTTTGACAGATGGCACTAGTATGGGCTGCGACTTTGAAGGCGGAGGAATGTGTGGATGGAGCCAAGATACTGAGGACGACTTTGATTGGATATGGCACACCGGACAGACGCCTACTACTAACACTGGGCCAATGGTAGACCACACCACTAATACCTCTGATGGTAGGTCATCGATCCATCCATCCATCCATTCATTCATCCATCCATCCATCCACCCATCCATCCTTCCATCCATCCATCCATCATCCACTCATCCATCCATCCATTCCTCTACCCATCCATTCCATCCATCCATCCAGCCAGCCAGCCATCCAGCCATCATTCATCCCTCCTCCTATCCATCCATTCATCCATCCATCCATTCATTCATCCATCCATCCATCCATCCATTTACCCATCTAACCCTTCCTTAATCCATCTATTCATCCATCCATCCACCCATTCCTCTATCCATCCATCCATCTATCCTTCTACTCATCCATCAACCCATCTAAACCTCTCTTAATCCATCCATCCATCCATCCAACCATCTATCTATCCATCCATCCCTCTAATCCATACATCCATCCATCCACCCATCTAAACCTCCTTAATCCATCTATCCACCCATCCATCCATCATTCATCCTTCCCTCTAGCCATCCTTCCTTCCCTCTAGCCATCCATCCATCCATCCATCTAACCCTTCCTTAATCCATCCATCCATCAATCCATCCGTCCATCCATCTATCGCTCTATCCACCCATCCATCCAGCCATTTAACCCTTCCTTAATCCATCTATTTATCCATTCATTGATCTATTCCTGCATCCATCCATCCACCCTCTACCTATCCATCCATCCATCCACCTATCTAAACGCCCCTTAATCCATCTATCCATCCATCCATCCATCCCTTTACCCATCCATCTACCATTCATCCATCCATTCATCCATCCATCCCTCTATCCAGCCATCTATCCATCCATCCTTCCATCCATGTAACCCTCTACTCATCCATCCACCCACCCATCTAACTCTCCCTTAATCCATCCATCCATCATCCATCCTTCCTCCATCTATCCATCATCCATCCATCCATTCATCCCTCCATCCATCCACCTACACCTCCATCCATCCACACCTCCATCCACCCACATCATCCATCTATCCATCCATCCATCCATCTCCCGTTAAATCTGAAAACCGCAACACTATCCTCATATTACTCATAATTATGTTGTTTGCACATTTTTGTGTACTGTGTTAATAGCCGGTTGATAAGTGTATGTCTTGTTTTCCAATGCATTTTCATCATCATCACCGCTGAAATCCTTCTCCTGTTCTATGACTGAAACATGGAATTAGAATTTTCTTTCATACACAGACGGTACTATCCTATTTACATTTGTTATTTGTTGTCTTCACCAAGAACAAAACTGGCTTGAAAATTGGCGAGTTCCATCAATATTTCAAATTTTAACTTATGAATTCTTCAAATCGTTATTTGTTCTGTTCTGTTTAGTTTTGCTTTGCTTTTGAGTGTGTCTACATGTAGCTGGTTAAAGATTTGCGGTCCATGTCTTCGAATCCAAGACATTGGTATATAATGATGATGACTGTGATTATGATAATGATTAAGCCCCACATTTTACCTAGACAATATTCACCGAAGACAGGTTTATTTTTGCTGAACCCCAGAGATAAGCGTATTACATGTAACTACTTATGGTTTTATTATTTTTGTCCGTCTTCTCACAGGGCATTACATCTTTATGGAATCCTCTGCCCCTCAGAAGTCCGGAGATAAAGCCAGATTAGTCTCTCCTACCTACCAGCCGAAGGAGATGGAAAACATGTGCCTTGAGTTTTATTACCACATGTTTGGTAAAGGTAAGATCTCCCGAGTTCTCTGTATTTGATGAAAGCAATGTCTGTGCAAGTATTTATGCAATCCTTTCCAACCTTGGATGTCTAGTTATCCATCCATCCACCCACCCATCCATCTGTCCTTTCATCCACCCATCTAGTCATCCATCCAACATTACCTTATGAGACTGTCCACTATTTTCACTCTCCGCAGAGATGGGCTCCCTGGAAGTGTTTGTCAAGCCTGCTCATGAGTCCATAGCAATGCTCAGCGTGGCTCCCAGAATTTTTATCCGGAAAGGTAACTACGGGAACGTGTGGGTCCGGGCTGATGAGGATATACCCAAACAAAGTCAACCATTTCAGGTACTGGATGCTTTTTTTTTTTGTCCCTCAGATTGAAAAGAAATTATGATCAAACCAAGAGCTCCAGCGGAAGACATAGCTCCAGATATTTAACCCATTAAACGACTTCGAAAGGTGGCTAAGACTTGAGTTGCAAAACTCTGGACTTTCATGAACAAGTGTCAATAAAAAAGGCATCGCCAGGTCACCAATATTCTAGAATGCTCCTTTGTCTCAGCGCCTATGTGACACTGATTGTGTTACTACTTAGCTGTTTCTATGTATATCTTATCCATAGCCATCTATGTCTACCAATTTCTACCATTACACTACAGATAATAGGACAGCTCTTTCCTATAATTCCATATTCTTGGTTCCGTCCCCTCCCTCCTCCTTTTTTTTTCACCCCACTCCCCGCCCCTTGGACCATTGTTCTCTGACAATCTTTCATAATCCTTAAGGACCCTGGATACCCGTTCAATGAATGAGAGTTCAACACTATACAGTAAGAATGAATTTCACTAACTGTTTCATGTGGGACTATTTTCTCTTAACTGGACATTATTTAATGTTCAAAAGTTCATATTTCATTATCCTTCCCTGATAGATAATAATAAGATTTTCCTTCGTCACCATTACTGAGCTGCCATTTACTGGATATCCCATAGCCTTTATCACTATGGATTATACAGAGTTGTTCATTTTACAGTACTTTAATCTCTCACTCTCATTACCATGATAAAAGCACTAACTTTCTGATAATATAATTTCAAACTCTTGGCTCTCACTACTCACATTTCGGTCAATAAAAACTAAAAACAGAACACTCAGAAGCAATGCTGATGTTTAACTTCCACCAGCATGCAAGGAAATTAAGGTCACTGATTGTTATGAAAGAGGCACCCACATGTTAATGTGTGAACACTTCCAATCAGAACCATAATTTAGTGCCATTACCTAATAATCGTAACAGCTTTGAAGCATTGATTTATTATAGGATATCTACACAGTCAGGTATTAATTTTTCAGTAAGACTGCCAATTTCACCCAATTTAAGCGCTACATTTGGCAGACCTAAAATCACACAAGTGTTTAGGAACATTTCTAACAAAAAGTCTGGCCGGTGAAACTGCTGTGTGAGGGAAAAAAATTGTTATCAGCACATTGGATGTTAAAGTTTGTGTGACTGGCAAATCTCACTATTTTTAAAAATTCTACTTTTCTTCTTTAACATAGGAGAGAATATAGAGGTCATGGCAGAGAAAAGTTTAATCATCGCATATTCCTTTGTCCTTCTTTAGCTGGTGTTCCAGGGTACCAGAGAGACAGGCTGGACTAGCGATATCGCCGTTGACGACATTCGCATCTTCAATTGCACTGATAGTGAGTTTTATAATTATATCCTTTTGTGGCCAAAGTTCGTTGCGTTCTTATATTGTTGCTGTTGTTGTTATCATAGTTGTTGTTATTGTTATTCTGGTTAATTCAACTGTTGTAAAAGTTGTTGTTTTGTGTGATTTTGTTTTGTTTCGATTTGTTTGATGTTGCCAACTCCGTTGTGACTTTATTTATTTATTTATTGTTATGTTGCCGCGGTTGCTGTTGTCGATGTTGGTGTTAACAGTGATGTTGCTGTAGCTACACTTATTTTCTATCTATTTTTCAAATGCTTTTGCAGTAAGTTTTGTGGTCATTGATGTTGTTGATATCGTTGTCATTGCTCTTCGTTGTTGTACTTTTCAGTTGATGTTGCTTTTATATCGCAGTTGGTTGTTGTTATGTTGTTATTGCAGTTGTTGTTGTTGATAATGACGATGATTCGCCTCTCGAACTGCCCTAATGCAGAGATGATTTATTTCAAGTTCAGGGTTTTCTGTTCTAACTTTTTGTATGTTGTTGTTGTGGTCGTTGTTATTGTTGCTGATGAGTTGCATCTTCAGCTGTTCAGGCACTGCATTTATTTCTCTTCCTCTGGGGTGATGTTGTGGTCGGTGCCCTCGCTATGACTATGTCTTGTCGTGTGATTGTTACTGTTGTTGTCACTCATTTCTTCACATGAGCAGAGAGTAAATCTGTTCGGATTATTTCAAGATTCTTTTGAGTGTGTTGTTAATATTTTATGTGAGAACCCACGACAGTTGTGAGGGGGGACATTTCTAGGTATACCAGCTTAGCTTGCCACTCAAAATGTATAACAAAAGTGCATACTGTAATTTATTTGTAATAGTTTGAATGGTTTAGTTTATCGTTACTCAAGAAAAATCTATCTGCTGTCTGAGTGGTACAGTATCTCTTTTTTTTTATTATTGTGGTTGATCTGATACAGTGATTTATTTCATTTTTCGGGAAAACAATTCATGTAAGAAATCAGGGGGAGATGGTAGTGCTGGCAAAGCCAACTTGTCCACTGCCACAACACAATAACTTGTTTTCTGTTTCGCACCCGAAAAAAATATTTTAAAAAAAGGAACACACATCGAGCGACAGGCCTGTCATCAACAACAGTTGTTAATTGCCTTAACCAGTGCATACAAGATCCTTGATCTTGGCCATTCAAAAGTGTAAGTGGGGGCGAACGGTTTCCATACCTAACGCTTCTAATGTCATATATGATATCTTTTTATCTGGTCTAAAAATAATAGTAAAGAAATTTGATTTAAAAGAAGCACGTATAGGCATAATTTATAAACATGTTATGGCACCATTGCAAGCTATATATTGCAGATATTTCTGTCAGGTACACCAGGTTTACTGGATCCCTAAATATGAATTAAAAATGTCTTTGTATTGGTTTCGATGCATGCTGAGAAGGAAACAACTGAAATTTTATTCTTGTCACAGTTCTTAAATTACTGAAATTGATCAACACTTAAAAATCAAAAGACACTGCAGGAAAGTAGTCCCATCAATATGAGAAATTTCAGAGACTTACGTTTTTAATAAGGTTTCCAAGCTTGAGACAAAATCTGGCGATTCTTTTTTTCTTTTTTTTAAACATAGATCGTTATAGTTGTTGTTAATGATCACGATAATACATTCTGCAACTGCTCTGGCAATGTATTTTGGTAATCAGAATTCGTGAGAGCTTTTTGTTGTAGACCCAGTCAATCGTTTGTCTCGTGTTTAGTTGCTGTTGATAGTGCGTTCTTTTCAACTGCTTTGACACAAAGTACATTTCTTTTGGTTTTAAGGTTCTAGTTTGTTGTAATGATGAAATCGAAATTTTCGAAATATAATTTTATTAGAAAGCCTGCCACATAGCTATTTAGCTGCTAGAAAGTTTTCCGAGATTTGGCCCATAGCAAGAGACATGCAAACTGTTTCGTGTTACAACGCTTTGGCTCTCCTTCAGTTCTTACTTACATACTTGACCTGTGCACAGAAATAAAGTTACCACCACCTTCGTGCTAGCAAACATGTTGGCGAGACTCGCTGGAAACTACGTCAGTTGATTTGGCTAACGAAGTTCAAAGGTCAAGTGCGCATTGGCCATGAACTGGTCCGCAAGATAAAAAAAAAAAAAGCCTCTATTACTTGCAGCAGCGCTCACGTCGTTGGATCTACGTCAGGGTCTTCAATCGCCTCTTTTATGGTAATACACGAACATGTCGGAACGGAAATAGCTAATTTCTCTTTGTCTAAGGGCAAAATCATTTAATTTTGGACTGTCACAATCTCAGATAAAAGTAACAATAAATAGACATAATTAGACACAAGTTCTGCTATTCAGAAAAAAGCACTTAGGGAAACAAATGGACACAAAAACAAGGTCAGGAAAAAAAATTCCTATCGATACTAAGAAGATTAGTCGTAAATGTTCGTGCGAACATTCGAGGTGCATAAAATGAAAATTAATGCTGCAGTAAAATGATCCAAAGTTCATAGGGTGACTCAGTTAAGAGATATCGCAGAGATTCAGAAAAGTGACAATTTATTTATTTATTTATTATTTTTATTTTTCTCAATTCTTCTCAAGATAAAAATGTCAATGTAGCTGAATTTTACTTTGTCCATTTGCTTACTAATACATTTTTAAAAATATAAATGTTATATTTACATGTTGTTCTTCCTGTTCTTGTTGTTGTTGTTTTTGATTATTAATGTTATATGTTTCGTCCTTTATTTGTATGGTTCATATCTCCTTTTTTGGGTTGCTAGTTCATTTGTTGTCTTTGTTGCTGCTATTGCTGTTGTAGTTGTAACAGCAGGGCAGAGATATTGTAAATACAAACGAACTTGGACAGTTTTTGACATGGATGAAAACCAGTGCAAGCTTGTGCATTTGTTGAAATTCTGTATTTCATGACCGTGTTATAATACCGTTCTGTCATGTGTGTGTGTCTCTCTCTCTTTTCCAGGACCCACAACAACCACATTTGTGCCACAAACAACGAGAACCACCACTACCACCACAACCACGCCGAAACCAATTACTAGAAGGACAACAACAACAAAGAGAACTACAACAACAGCTACGACAACGACTACAACACCCACAACCACAACGACCACAATGGCAACGACAACAACCACCCCAACAACAACATCAACAACAACAACAACAACCCCAACAACAACAACGACGACGACGATACCGACAATCACAACGCCCACAACGCCGAGCACAACTACAACAGCTACTTTAACCACACCACCTCCAACACCTACAACTGAACCAACCACACAGAGTGAGACAACCTTCAAGACAACTGAAGATATTAGTGATCGAAGTGATCAAGGGGCACTGCCTAGTAACAAGCCATCCATACCATCTACCTACATGACAACGGACACCATCAGCTCTGATGAATACGACTTCAAAGACGGCGATGACGACGACATAGATGATACAACTGATGACCCTGATTATAGTAATGAAGATCACACAGACAGTCCTAAAAGTACCACAGAGTCTGATTTTGTAGAAATCGACGATATAACGGGGCTAAATTCCACATTCCAGCCAGCCAGTAACGATACCAATACACCATTCGTCGATTTTGAAAAAGACAAAGGTCATGCAGAGTTTACCACCTCTTTAAACGAAGAAGAAACTGACGGATTGATACCTAATATTGGCGTCGGAGAGGTCAAGGGCGATGGCTCTGAAACTTCCTCTGGCACAAGAGAACTACTTCCGCTGATCATTGGCGTAGTGGCGGCTGTACTTGTGGTGGCGGTAGTAATCTCTGTTCTGGCGTGGAAGTGGACGAAAAACCGAAGGCAAAAACAGGCAAAAGAACAAGAGGATCAAATGAATATAATTACCGAATACGTGGAAACCAATTTGTCCATCATATAACTTTCAGATTTAATCAAAGTTTCTTTTTCTCCAAAATGCAAGAGCTTAACAGTTTAACCAGAACGGAGTTTAGAAAGGTTGGAAGAAGACTGCGCCTTCCTTTAGAGAACAGTAGAGGGAACTAAAGAAATTATAGAATCTATTGACCTATTTCAATGTCAAATAATATAAGAATTTTAGGAGAGTTTCATGAAAAAATTAATGCAGTTTTTAAAAAAAAACGAATAAATAAATTAACTATTTTAAGCAGATAATTAAGAGTTACAAATTATATTTTGATTGCTCATGTATATTCGCTATGTCCTGGTTACACAACAACGTCACGATCAGTTTGAGGTAAAAGAGACATTGTTCGTGTGGCTTGAATCTATCCGATTCTAACGGTGGACCTAGGATTTTCCTTGAATCAAGAACTGAAAATGAATCATAGAGTTGAAATCCAATACATTGTTCCTCATAGTTAGAAGCTGTCCTTTCTGCTATGATGTCTTGCATGTTGTTATTTTCAGGGAAGATGGGATGAATGTGAGAGTATAAAAGTAAAGTACAGAAAGAACAGAAAGAGAGTTGTTTTGCTTCTTTGCAGTTCATTTGTTGTCTTTGTTACTGCGGCCGCTGGTGTAGTTGTCACAACAGGCAGAGATGTCAGTTTTTGACATGGATGAATGCCAGAGTTCCTTCTCGCAAGTGTATGCATTTGTTGTCTCTGTTCCTTAGTTTGCAAATTCACGGAGATGCTATCAACTTGTGCCGCGACCTGACATGGGGGGGTGGGGGGGGGGGGGAGGCTGAGATAGCCCCCTTGGTGGGTCTGAAAAGCCTAATCAAACACTACTAAAGAAAGAGAGTGGAGGGAGATGGGGAAGAATGAATGAATGAATGAATAAAAGTAAAACAGAAAACGGGAGATGGAGATGGGAAGAGTGAGGACATTTTTTTTTTCAAGAACATTAGAAAGGGCTCAGAGATACGAGAGAAAACACTCACCTTAATTATTTTTAGCCCGCTAATATAAAGAAAAGCTGGTGAAAGTAAGGACGTTCAAGAAGTAAATAGAAATTAAAAGAATCAGGAGGAAAAAAGAGAGGTTAACACTAGCAGTTCAAAAATTATGGAACGTTAGTGCAAACGGGAATAGAATAAGGAAGGTATTACTATCTGTCTATCGTGATAATTCTTAACGTTATATTGTTAGTGCCTGTCTGTTAAATTGCATAGCTTGTACTTGTCAATGGATTTGTACTGAGTCGCATAATTATTTAAATCAAGGACATATGTGCGAAAGTATTAGTGTCAATGCTCTGTCAATGTCTTTTCATATTTTATATGCCCATAATTCATGAGCAACTTGATTATTGCTTTGTTAAAAGCATCATTCGACCTTTTTCTCTGCTGTGCGTTTTCAAGTCCTGCTTCTCTAAACTTTTCTTTTTCATGTGAGGATGGATGAATCACACACAAATTTTGAATAAACATGATGGGAGAAAGAGAAAGTACAGGAGAGAGAAGGGGAAACGAGAGAAGGAAAAGGGAAGAAAGAGTAGGAGAAAGAGAAAGACGGAGATGAAAGAGGAAAAGAAAGAGAAAGAGAGAATGGTTTTTGAATGATTTTAAAAACGATAATAAACAGGTATTAAATGTGTACTTTATGTTCATGTGGGGCACAGTGCTTCCATTGATTTCACTATAAAATTGTTGTATAACCAAAAACATTGTTATTGTTACACTTTGCTCAGACTTGCTTTACTTCGTGCACCGTATACGTTCTACAAGATTTAAGTAATTGCTCTTTAACTTTCCGTTTCCAATTATCTGGAGTTAAATACACTCTAGAAGTTCATGAAATTTGTCAGATCCCAATGAATAGATTACTCACATGAGTTTGGCTCTGTTTTATCAGATTTTGACACAGCTTTCATTGAAATATTCAATACCCCTAGCACTCATTGTCGACTATTGGACTCTCCAGACCTAAAGAATGTCTGATAAGCCATCTGTCGATGAGATATATTGATGCTCATGTCAACTTTGGACAGTTTGTTGGAGATTTGTTGAACTAAAAAAAAAAAGCATGACCAAACCAGGCATATATTGGTATTTTACATTCCGGATGCCTTCTCGTCACCACTTAAAAAAAAAAGTCAAATTTTGATTTATTCTTCAGATAAGTTCTTGATGTTTTTCTCTAGATTTGTCTTAGATTGATGTAATATTTTTTATAAAATATTTTTTTAAATCCACCAAGCAATCCCGTTTTCTTTTCTTTTTATTGCTCATCTCTGTGTTCCTGGCTGCTCTACTAGTATATTGTCTATAGGTGTTTTTCATCACTCCTTCTCTATCTTTTCCTCTTTATACATGTTTTCAAACTTTGAATACGTAATCATTTTCTCTAGCCCAGTGGTTCCCAACGTTTTTGCACTCGTGACCCCTTAATCAAAACTTGAAACCCACTAGATTCCTTACTAAATACTATCAACAGCTTCATTTATTTTCTGTAGTGGAGAGGGAAAGAAACATCTAATAAAACAAAAAAATGATTCAGAAACCCAGTAGTTATTCGTTGGCAAACTAAATATTTAAAAAAAAGTGTACAAACATAAAAAAATGTAATTGATGGATTGAAATTAACTTTGCCCCAAGCCACTTCTAGCAAGGCTACGCGACTCCTGTGTCAAGGCGTTCAATTACCGCTTGGGTTAACCCCTACTCTAGTCTGTCTCTTATAATAGCTATATACACGCAGTGGTGAGGATTTTAAATATGTGCAAATTATATTAACAATTCTGTCATTTTCATCCCTGTGTCCCCACTTATGTGTGTATATATATGTGTATGCGTATATGTGTGTGCATGTGTTCGATTTGTTTTGTTATTGTGGTTTGTTGTTTGTTCTTTTTGTTGTTTTGTTTATTTGTTTGTATGTTTTTCTGTATATAACTTGAAGTGATCTACTTTGACCTCTGGTTCTGAATGAATGGCTCTTATCACTGTGACCAACAGTCTTACAAAGAGACAGTCACAGAAATGTTTCGTAGTGTCATAACTTTTCTCCTCTATTGTTGTTTTCTATCCCCCCCCCCCCCCAATCCCCTCATCCCTTCGTATCCTCTCATTCCGACGCTGTCTGTCTCTCCTCGCGTCTCTCTATTATACTTTTAGGAATTGCTCATCACTATCTTTACTTTTCTTCTTTGATACTTCTAAATTATTGTTTGTTTATGCCTTTGTCTTTTACGCTCTCCCAGTAATTAAAGAGAGAGAGAGAGAGACAACGAAAAAAAGAACGCAAAGAAAGAAAAAACAAAGAGAGAGAGAATCGAAGAGGAAGATGGAAAAAAAAAAGAAATCAATTAATATTGAATTAATCAATAAATAAGTAGATAATGAATGAATGAATTACAAAGTAACAATTACATTATTAATTAACAGTAAGTAATTAAATAAAGAATCCACATCTATTTTTATATCTACAGACGTCAGTACATACATACATACGTACATACATACATACATACATACATACATACATACATACATACATACATACATACATACA
>JBCEWB010110890.1:0-11813 GCA_039654565.1 Peronia peronii
TACATACATACATACATACATACATACATACATACATACATACATACATACATACATACATACATACATACATGTATCTTTTTTTTGAAGTATCTTTTGAATTACATATAATGCACAGATACACACTGAATGTATCTTTTTTGTTCTTTTCTTTTTCCTTTTCGTTTTTGTTTGAAGTTCGGATGTAACAAAAATTTTAACAATACAACAATAAAGAAATACTTTAACAAAACTTCGATTCTTTCTCCAGGTCTAAACTTTCTCTCCCGCCATCGTTCTCTTTGCCATTCAGAAACGTGTCCCACAATAGACGAGGTCGGTGGCCTAGCGGTTGGGCCGTCGGACTCGGGATCTAGAGTCTTGGGTTCGAATCCTGACTGGTCCCGACATTTTTGTCCTTGGGAAAGACAATTTACACAAATTTCCTGACTCGACCCAGGTTTGAATGGGTACCCTATTATTTGACTGATATTGTTAGATTGATAAGGATTTGAGCGCCCAACAGGCGGCCGCCTTGTATGCTTCCCAGGAAGCTGAGAACGTTTATGAGTGTCTTCTTTGGGTCTGTCGGGGTAGTATTAGATTGTAAAGCGCTCAGAGTCTGTACTGTACGGGGATAAGCGCTATATAAATACTCTCTATAATAATAATAATTATTATTATTATTAAATGCAATGCCATCCGAGTGATTGTTTGTGCCTGACGAATGTCTGGAAGTGTTTCTGGATTTTAGACCAAACTAGGATACGATAATAATGAACGTGTTCGCTTCTATAAAATGTGCGTGGGTTAAAACCAACCATTCAAGTGAATGCTCTCTGGTTTTCATTTTAAAATGTTGTCTAGATTTCAAACAATAATAAAAATGCCTTGCCACATCACTTCTATAGACATGATTGAAGGATGGGCCATAGTAAGAATAGATAAAAAATCATCTTTTACCACCTTTAAGATTGTGATCGTGCCTGTTTCTTGGTATCTGAGATTGTCCCGGCTCATCCCATTAAGGATCGATATCTATTGATTGAATGTGTGAGTGTTAGGAAGGTGACACTCTTGAAACAAATAGCGCTAAGTTGTCAAATGTGCGAGTATTTGATCGCATATACCTGGCACAAGTGAATAGATATAAAGGCAATCTTTTACCACTTCAAGATTGCGACTTGGTCTTTGTCATGGTGTATTAGTTTATCGACTCTCATCTCATTAGGGAACAATATTTACTGATCAACTGTATCAGTGTTAGAAAGGAGATAGTATTAAAAGGTATATCGGTGAGTTTTTAGATATGAGCATCTTTGATAGCACGTATCACAGACAATTGAAGAGATATAAAGGCCATCTTTTACCACCTACATGACTGAAACCTTTGTATCCCCTGGCAATTTAGCTTATCGCAGCTTGCCCTATTTAAGATCGATGTCCACTGATCGAATGTGTGAGTATTGAGAAGGAGATATTCTGAAAACAGGTAGCGGTAAATTGTCAGATGTGAGCATCTTTGATCACATGTAAACTGGCACAAATGAACAGACACGAAAGTCCATATTTTACCATTTTACTTTGTCTTTGTCAAGGTACGTTAGGTTATCGCGGCCCGTCCCATTAGGAATCAATATCTACTGATCGAATGTATTAGTGTTAAAATGGAGAGACTCTTGAAAAGGATAGCAGTAAGTTCTCAAAATTAATGTGAACATCTTTGATTGCATGGATCTCGGACTACTCCCCAAAAAATTTCAAGAAGACAAAATATTAAATCGTATTGTTACCGAAGAGTTCTATAGCATAGAATAAAAAGTTTACAGCTATCGTCGTAATCGTTAACAGTGCAGTCCCGGAGGACAATGCTTGATGCGCTAGGTAAGGTTTCTCCTAGGGTTGTGAACAGCGCCTGGTATGGTTGTACAACCCAAATCTGGAGTGACAGTCTCTGTTGCAGTTGGTGCAGACGAAACAGGACGTCTGGGAAGAAGCAGAGGCTGTTCGCTGCTTGTGGCGTCCTCGTTTCTCCGCTGCCTGCTGGGTTCTCTCCCCCTCGGCTTTTCTGATTGCCCTTTGCACCATTTGACGCCAGCAGTCACGGTCGTCAGCAGCTGTTTGCCCAGGCATCCGGGTCAAAGTTGGAAAGAATAATTAAATGTTTTGTTACCTTACCAGATAAGTCGAGAGGGTTACTTTTACACAGATGCACTCATAACTTGTACACACAATTCCGGAAACAGAAACACGTTCATAATTTGGTGTTTCTAAGAAAATCTCCTCTTGATATCCTGCAGACTTGACTCTAATAGGACTGGGGACTGACAGGAACGGACCGAGATTTACTATAGTTGTCTTATGAAATGTCAAATACAGATCATTTCTTGACACGACGCAATCAGAAACTTGACGGGGAGATCTCATATCGAAATTTGATCTAATGGGAGATCGTTTCGCAGATTATCTGCCGCTCCAAAAAGAATGACTTTGTGTAAGGGGAGATCATTTTGACCAGCCCTGTTACTTCCTTTTGCCAGACAAAAAAGATGTTGAGCAAAAATTGTAAAGAGGAAAAAAATCCTTTTGCTTCTTGCCATTCGAAAGACTGATCGTTAAAACATTTGACAAAATTATAACAAGAAGAAGACCTTTTCTTCATACTATCATTTTCACTTTAATTGTTCATGGCGTATGTTTCAAGCAGAGGACGCAAAAGTGTTTTACGCAAAAGTGTTGTTTTTTCCTCTTTACACTGCTTGTTCAATCTCTCTTTTGTCTGGTAAAGGGAAGTAATAGGACTGAGCACAACGATCTCCCATTGTCTGTCACATATTGAATCAAATGACAAGATGTGACAGAAGGAGAAAAAGATCACAATTTCATTGATATAGGGAGGCAAAGATGAGATAAACGGATTTCTCCTTTATAGGTGCGGACAGCCAATGGAGCAGCAAGAAGCCTCAGAATAACTTTCCATCTCTACACTGAAATAGAAAAAAAATAGATAAATAAAATGGCAGAATAAATACTATCCCATGAAATAAGAAAAAAATACAGGGCTATAAAGTAAAATAGAATAAAACTATATAAAATACATAGAAAGACATAAAACATAAAAGAAAAATATGATGCAGAAAAAGGCAACAAACAAGTAAGTAACAAACAATAAACAAAACCAAAGAAAACAAAACAAAAACAAAACAAAAGATTTCGCATCGTCGTCGAGATTAATCAGAAGCTTGCATTGTACGGATTCCGTACCAGCTTTTCATAGGATAAGACCCTGAGGCTGTACGTTAGTGATCTCCTTTCTATGCAATCAGGCGTTTTTTGATATGCACTTCACCATAATCGCTTGCTCACTGTTTCACCTCCACATACAGAACTCATTCACTCACTCATTCACTCACTCACTCATTCATTCATTCACTGACATTCACTGACTCATTCATTCACTCACTCACTCACTCACATATTCACTCACACACTTATTCATTCCCCACTCATTCACTCACTCACTCACTCATTCAGTCACTCACTCAGTCACTCCCCTACTCACTCATCGACTCATCTATCCCTGATCTCTTCTTTCATTCCATAATCCTTCTGTCTTAATCATTCCTTCTCTCATTCCGCCCTTTGCTCACCCATTCAATTATCTAACACGAAATGCCACGCTCTATCTCATGCTAGTTATTAATACATCTTTCAGTCTCTCATCTTTCACCCTATTTATTTCTCCTCTATTCATCCTGTAAATGAGTGAGTGAATGAGTGAGTGCATGAGTGTGTAAATAAGTGAATGAGTGAGTGAGTATGTTCTTCTTCTTCTTTTATCTGTCCTCTTGTACCGTCTAAGGCGTCGAGGGAAGAAAGAGCTTTCGGTCTCTGACCAGCTGAATGGCCTGGCTGGGTGGGATGTTGTGGGTCTTCAGGGTTTCTTTCACACCCTCGATCCATGTCTTCCTTGGTCTTCCTCTTGCCTTATGCTCTGAAATTCTTGTGAGTATGTAAATGAGTAAATGAGTGAATAAATCAGTAAGTGAGCAAGTGACTGAGTGACTGAATGACTGATTGAGTGAGTGAGTAAATGAGTTCTGTAAATGGTGATAGTAAGCGTGTATGTAAATAGGTGATTAATTGAATAGCTAAAAATGTATTTCTCCTTAATCACCAAATCCCTAAAGTGGATTGACTGAAGGAACTGATTGATTGATTGATTGACAAATTGATTGATTGATTGATTAAGTAAGTGAATATGTGAGTGTATGAATGCGTGTTTGAGTGAATGAGTGGGTGAATAAATGAGTGAGTGAATGAGTGAGTTCGTGATTGATTAACAAATGAGTGAACGAGTGTGAGAGTGAGCGAATGAATAATGCTAGACTTGTTACACTTTCTGTATTCAATATTACGCAGCCTCCAACTTGCATTTTTACTTTCTTTCTTGTATTCTCTTTTTTTTTCAGACTTTTTCACGTACCCAACCGCCCTTTCGTAATTACACACATCGTTTCGTTGCGAACTCTCCTGGGAACGGCAGTCAACGTTGAAATATAAATGCGACCTTCAAGATCATTAAGTCCTCCAAGATCTTCCATCTGTGGATCTGAAAAGTGAGCCATGTTTGTCATTTTACATCATTTTTCTTCCCCAATGAACTTGAGTTTTATGCATTTTCCACAGTGATGATGTTAGTCTCTACTGCTTGGTGAAAATGAACAGTTTAGTACATACATTTTTGTAATTACCTCACAGAATTCTGATATAATCTGCCCCCAAGAGCAATATCATCTCATTCAGAGATGAATGCTCTTTCAATGTCTACAATATAAAAACATCGATATCAGGTATCGATATCAGCACCTTCACCTTTCTTATTTTTTTCTTTTTTTCTTTTTTTTTCTTTCAAAAGTGAAGACAGGATTTTTTAAGACAGGAGTTTTTTTTTGTTTTTTTTTTAACAAAGGACCGTCGAGATAACCTCCACCAGGAGGTTGAAAGACGTATGTAGAACGTAACGTCACCTTCAATGTCCCATGTCTCTGTCTGAATCCATCAACTTACGGCTCATTCTGACTGTTGGCGAGACACATTTCCAAAATAAGCTCGTTGTATGGCATAACTTTCATTACATTATGGCTATGCAGGCTATGCCATAAGCTAAGTTCGCTCTCCTCAACACTTCGGTCTTTAAAAAATTGAACTTCAGTGTGTTCACATAAATAGTTGTACAATCGTTTCATACTTAGCAGTTCTTTTGTATTATCTGGTAATAATAATAATAATAATTAATAATGATAATAATAATAACATTTATATAGCCCTTATTCCCTTTTAGTTTACAAGCTCTAAGCGCTTTACAATCTATTATTATCCCGACCAAGGAGCTTGTACTATTTATACTGGAGTGCGGACTCATGACGCCGCCTTAACAAAACACAATGTAACTAGCGTGCCAATACAGGCGCCATGGCCATGGGGTTAGATTTAGTATTGCTATACCTGAGTTTCATTTAGTTTTGCACGTGGTAACATAACAACAACGGCGTTAAGTCTTAACACTTAAATAGGTTTCTTGCCCTCATGGCCATGGCTCCACATTCGGCACGCATGATGTCATCAGTCCGCTCTCCAGTATAATAGTATAAGCTCCTTGATTTTTGCCGATTTTTTTCCTGGTTTAGCCGGCGCTGAGGGGTCACCGCCTATCTCTTCGATTTGAACGATTTCTGGGCATAGTCAAGCTGGTTCAATTTTATTTGTTACTATCTGAAGAGTATGAATCCAAATGAGTGGTAACGCGATGTACGATTCATTTGCAGTGGCTGCGAGACACAATATGGCATTAATATTCCAATGTTTCACTTAGCAAGCAATGCGTGCACTTTCTCTGTGATTTTTATTATTATTATTATTATTTGATTTCTTTTTTCTAGATCCTCATCTTAATGAGACTGCATTTTGACTGTAGTTTGAAGAAACAATGCAAAAAAATCACTTTTCTTTTTGTCATTTGAAGAATCGCAAAGATCACAAAAGAAATCATCAAATAGATTTGTTCTGACCAAGCGAAAGGTTGGTCTATACCGGCGTCTGTTTTTAGCAGGGGAGTACAAACACTCCAAACTATTCACAAGTTTGTCTCACTTTTCGGTTTGACCCTGCTACGGTGGGGAGGAAATGTGGGACTAAAACTCTTCGCTGTGAATTTATTGAACCCAGATGCCCTCTAAATAATAGTGTAGTGAGTTGTGTTAATGATTGAGTGACGTAGGAAAAAGTATGACGTACTTTCGGGGTCGCGTTTTTCCCGAAGTTTTGCGTTCAATTAGTGTTGTGGGATTTCGTGGTGGAGCGCAATACATACATGTGAGTGTTCTATTTTTAGTAGGGGATACAAACGCTCCGCCGGAGATTTCCAGATCTGTGCTTAGTCGAATATGAACTATTGTCAAGTAGAAGAAAGCATTTCTTTGTATGTGAATTTTGGGAATTTCCCATACGTTTCAAGCAAAAATAACGCAAAAGGGGATTTTCTTTCCGCAAAATAAAAAAAAAAAAAAAGGTATAGGACTGATTAAAAAAAAAAAATCCACATTGTACCGAGAGATTTTGTGTAAACATTCACTTGAAGATTTCTCAAGCCAGGAGAATAGAAAGTATCTGCGTTGTATAGAAACTTCCCTGAGGAGAAATTTAAATGAGCGTATTGAATGTTTGCCAGATCTAAAATGTATAAAGCAGCTATTAAATGTCCTCTGGCAAAACTAATAATAAATCTTAATTTGATAGTTGATAAAACGGCTTGCCATATAATGTTTTAAAGATAGAGGGTTTCAGAAACTGTGTGAGGGTGTGTCAGTGAGTGAATGGGTAGATGAGTGAGTATGCATATGTATGAGTGAGTGAGTGAATGGATGATTGAATGAGTATGTGAATGGATGAGTGAGCGAGTAGATTGGTGATTGAGTCAGTATGTCTGTGATTGATTGATTGATTGAGTGAGTGAGTGAGTGAGTGAATGAATGAATGAATGAGCAAGTGATGAGTAGATGAATAAAGGGTGAGTGAATGAGTGAATGAGTAAGAGAATGGATTTAGTGAATTAACAAATAGGCGGATGACTGAGTGAACGAATGAGCAAGTGAGCCGATAAGTAAATGGGTGAGAGAGTAAGTAAATAAGTAGGTGAAAAAGTGTGTGGATGAGTGAATGAATGAATGGATGAATGAATGAATGAATGAATAATGAATAATTAGCGGTAAAAATAATCCGTTACATTCCTTCAAGTCATCTCTCATTAAACAAAGCTTCTCTTGAAAGGTTCAGCAGCCATTTATTATAATTCATTAGCGCAAATGTAGGCGGATGATCGATAGAACCATTATTTGTTCTATGTGAGCATGATAGACAGAGCGAAGTACAAGGAAAAAGATATGAAGTGAACACAGTCGTAGGAAGAAATTTTGAGGATTACGTAGAACGAATAGATGGAGATGTAAACACAAGATAAAATTATGGGGCTAGAATGTGTAACAAACAGAGAGAAATGAGGAGTGGTATTTTGTGTAAAAGAATTGTGTGGGTGCGTGAGTGAGTGTTGTGTTGTGTTGTGTTGTGTTGGGGTTTAACGACACATCAGCACAATTACGGCTATTGTGTCAGACACGGTAAGATACGTTTACACGTCAAGAAGAAGAGAGGAAAGAGAGCGGGACAGAAGACGGAAGCAAGGAGAGAGAGAGAGAGAAGAGATGTCTCTCCTGGAATGTCGAGGATGGCACTTCACTGGAGACACCCCACCGATGGCGGGCTTACACCGCCTGCAGGTGGATCCGGAGAACCTACTTATAAACCCCGGGTCCCCTCGGGGGAGAGTGAGTGAGTGACTGGGTGTGTGTGTGTGTTTAAGAGAGAGAGAGAGGGGGAGATATAAGAGGGGATGGAAGGAGTAAAGAGATGATTGTGGGGATAATTGAGGAAAGAAGTGAGAGAGGGCATGATTGAGAGAGAAGGAATACGGATGGGATGAAGAGGTGGACAAGTGTGTGAATGAATGAGTGAGTGAGTGAGTGAGCGAATGTGAGCGAGTGAATGAGTGAGTGAGTGAGTAAGTGAGTGAGTGAGTGAATGAGTGAGTGAATGAGCGAGTGAGTGAGTGAGTGAGTGAGGGAATGTGAATGAGTGAGTGAGTGAGTGAATGTGAATGAGTGAGTGAGTGAGTGAATGTGAATGAGTGAGTGAGTGAGTGTGTGAATGAATGAGTGAGTGAGTGAGTGAGTGAGTCAATCAGCCAGTCAATCAGTCAGCCAGTCAGTCAGTCAGCCTGTCAATCAGTCAATATTGAAACGACCATCACATTAGAACGTGAAAGACAACGCGTCACTATACTTCCTTTTTTGGCCTGACATTTACTTATCTGTTCTGGCTGAAAATTCCCGTCAATGTTTAAAACCAACTTTAACAATTCTGTCTACCAGAGAATAAAGAAAAACGCTGCCATTGTTTCAGCTCACTATATTCACTATTCAATCGTCCACTGCTGTTTTGTCTTTCGTTGGGATTTCCAACATTTTCCTTCACATTTTCATTAATTAAAATCCCTGCGGGGGTCCAGGGTTTATAAGTAGTAGGTTCTCTGCTCCCACCTGCAGGTGGTGTAAGCCGGCCATCGGTGAGGTGTCTCCCATGGAATGGTTATCCTCGAAATTCCAGGGGAGACATCTCTTCTTTCTCTCTCTCTCTCTCTCCTTGCTCCTGTCTTCTGTCCCGCTCTCTTTCCTCTCTTCTTCTTGACGTGTAAACGTATCTTACCGTGATTGACACAATATATAGCCGTAATCGTGCTGATGTGTCGTTAAACCCCAACACAACACACAACACAGACTCATTAATTAAAAACCTTTCAGTAAAAAAAACTACAATCTCCAACCTCTATTATCGGTTCACATCTTTTGTTCATATCTTTGAAGGTCGTGAAATAACTTCATGAGCTCAGTTCTCTGTTGCTCTATCTCCATTTTTTTTTTGGCATTTTGAGAAAATTGATGTTTTATGTTTAGCAACAGTTTTTGCACAGAGGAGATAGGACAAAATGATTTTCAAAATCTACTTGTTTGGGCAAGTGATCGGTGAAATCATTACATTATATGGTAGATTTACTATCCCTCTTTCTTATGACATATATATCTCCAAATAGCCCAAAAGTGGAGATAGAGCAACAAAGAACTGAGCTCACGACTTGTTTTTTTTTTTTTTTAAACAACTGATAAAGTATTAATACTGAAACGGTATTTGTAATTTTTTCGATAATATTACTTCAGATTCTATTCACTGGAAGAGAAGCAGATGATTGTGCCATTTTACCACATTTTTTAATAAACATTTATGATGAATATTTATGGTGAGTATATACAAACCTCTCTAAGATTTGTAATGTATATAGAACTCTTTCTTTGTTATTGTTATGTATGTAGCCTTTCAGTCCTAAGGAAATGGAATTGTTTCGGCTTGAAGTGACTGTCCAACTAGGTGAGAAGGATTTTTGTGGTAGATATTTGGAATTTAGAAATTTTGCCCATTTTTCCCTACTCTTGCTCCGATTTTTAACCGTCAATGGTTTCTTAAAGTGTGTAATGACATACAGGACCTCTGACATGTATTATAGCTCTTATCTGAGGAGACTAGACGTCCGATCTCCCTACCTAAGAAACCAGGGCACCGTTGAGTCACTGAAAAAAAGCAAGCCGGTTCCCAATCTTTCCCATTTCCTGATAAGATTCGAACCCATAACGTCTATTTTTCGGCCAGGAAACCGGGGTCAGGAGGTCTCCTTATAAAACTCCCTTGTATGGACCACGCTTTTTATGAATGTCATTCAACATCATTTCCCTGTTACTGTTATGAGTTTTAATACTTTTAGAATTTGTTGTTATTTGTTTTCGTACTGTTATCAGAAAAATATGTTGTGCATTATTGCTATGGTTCGTGAACATCCTTCAGTCTCGGGAGACTATGGAATTGCACTCTGGACAGCATCTAGTGTGACTGGCCAGTCCGATGTGGGAGTGGCAATCTCTGTAGCAGAAATCACAGGTGAAGTCTGACGCTGGTCTGTCTGCCTGGGCTGCAGCTTTTCTTCCCATCCTCTTTGTCTCGTGCTTCTTAGCAAGTGTCTCTTCAAAATTGGAGAGACCTTTCAGCACAATCTGTCTTCAGGCTGACCTGTCGAGGGCTGTTGCTTCCCAATTGTTGTGATCGATGTTCAGATCTTTTAGGTCCCTCTTGCATACATCTTTGAATTGCAGCTGTGGTCTGCCGGTGGAACGTTTTCCCTGAGCAAGTTCTCCATATAAGAGTTTTTTTTTAGGAATTCGTCGGTCATCCATGTGCATGACATGGCCGAGCCAGCGCATGCATCTCTTCTTCAGCGGCGTGTACATGTTGGTGCATCCAGCTCTGTCCAGGACAGTGCTATTTGGGACCTTGTCTTGCCAGGTGATGTTCAGAACGGGTCGGAGGCAACGCAGATGAAAGGTCCAGCTAGGACTCACTGCTTGGTTACCAATAGAAATATGTTTATACTATTATTCAGCTTGTTTACTGTTATCACTAAAGCTGGAGGAAGAATGTTCAACAAAAACAAAGCCATCAACCTGCCGTCTAACTTTGTAACGGCTCTATAACAGAGATTGCCAGGCACAGATTGGACTGCTGAGTCACTCCAGATGGTGTTCCCAACGAGACTGGTGTGATGAAACAGGACGCAGCCGTTGTCTCATGAGACAGAAGGAGCCTGCACCTACTGCTACAGCTAATTAGGGATCTTTAATTACTATCACAGTTATCATTATTCAAAATCAAGAAAATGATAATAAAATTATGTTACTGTATGAAAGAGCAAACTGTAAATGAGACGCGGCGCGATGAAATCAGGCGCTCGTCAAACTGAGGAGTAATCACGTGTTTTTCAACAGAGACTGAACTATTAATTAAAGCAATTGTTTTTCTTCACAGAACCCTTCTATGTCAGCCTAAAAATACATTTCAGAGTTAAATTTGCTGAAATAGATTGATTAGAAGCCCAAAAACTGGAATAGAATGTAATTGAGTGGCATGGTCTTATAAGGATTAACAAAGTGATCCGCCTTTTTCTCACTAAATTCAGCTGAAGCAAAACAACAAGGCACCCCCCCCCCCCCCAAATCCTCTTTAATCGTCAACAATATCTCAATTTCTACATAAGGTAGGACAAAAATTTGTTCACACACAGAAAGGGAAATGAAAACCTTCACAGTGATACAAATAGCGCCATATGCTCAAAATTTGACAAGAGCCTGATTTCATCGTGATTTCTTGGGGTAAATGGGATCTCAAGTTTACAACCCTTGGTTTTCTGGCTCATCGATTGGCAACAGTACCGGTAACCTGACCGGGGGATGAAAATTTGATGAGAGTAAATAGATTTTGGTGGTTACCAAACGTTAGTTATTCACAGGCCTTTATCTCTCACATACCGACAGTTAGTGAAACCTCCGTTGTATAGCAAAGGAAATCGATGCTAATAGCAACAAAGCACCTAATTTGTTTTAGAGGCCGAGTTCTTCTCTTTATTTTGTTTTGTTTCCTTTGGTTCGCCTTGTGTTTTGAATAAAGGTATTTAAAAATGAATGAGTGAAATCTAAAAAAGACACAGTTTGAGGGTATTGGTTTATGGTGTCGAAAATGTCATCCCCTCTCCAACAGCAACAGCAACAACAACAACAACAACAACAACAACAACAACAACAACAATGACAACAACAACAACAACAATGACAACAACAACA
>JBCEWB010110912.1:0-11813 GCA_039654565.1 Peronia peronii
CCAAGCGGGCTCAAAAATTTGGCAGAGTATTAACAACAATATTCAATCTAAGTTCTTTGTATATGTTATTTGCTTTTTTAAATTGTTTGATTAGTTACCAGTTGGACAGTCGTATATATTTTTCGTAAAATGATGATGATGATGATGATGATGATGGTGATGGAAGAATGTATTAGCCCCAAATTATGTTGCAATGTTATCTTTCGCCAATGTATATGTCCATTTTTATTGTTTGCTTTTCTTTTTCGTTCTGACGATACTTCATTCTTTATGCTGTTGTGTGTGGGTATGTGTATATGTGTCTGTGTGTGTTATTGATGCTGTTATTGCTTGTTGACGTCATCATAAGTGTTTACTGTTATCTGTTCTAGCTTCTGTTTAACGTCATATTTTGAATTTCCAGTTGAAGGAAATCTCGTGGTTTGGGCTTCCGTGTGTTTTTTTATTACCAAGAATAACACACAGGTGCCTCTAATTGAGTTGAGATAACAGATGACTTGGAAAATGTAAATTTAACGAAAAAGGTAATAATTTTTTTTTAACCTGCTATGAGCTATTAAGCTGATTTTAATTACAAAGTGCGTTTTGAAGTATCCGGATCAAGACGATCTAACATGAGGCACAGTTTGGAAAGAGGATCGTTCAGGAAGGAGAGAAGGGGTTGTGAGAGACAGGGGTTGAATATGAAAAGAGAGAAAGATTGATGAGTAGGGGTGAACCTGCTGCTTAAGGTTCACTAAAGCTCTTTAATTTTATGTCTTCTGCATCTGAATGAAGTGGATCAAATGCCCATTAAGTATTGTCTCTGACAGCGAGTCCAACTGATCAAGCACTTGATTGTGCTTTTTCCTTTTTCCTTTCATTTTTTAGCGATGAGTCGAAATGTTGAGAATGAGAAGATTTGCATTGTACAAAAATTCACACTGTGCAGAAAGATCTTTTCTCTGTTTCTTACTTACTTTTTTCTTATTTTCTTTCACTCTGTATTACTTTCTCTCTTTCTTTTTATTCCTATTCCCTTCTTTCTTTCCTACTGCTTCCTTCATTTTTCGACATATAGCTAGGGAATTGTTCAAGACATCGTAGTTATAATTATTCTGCTCACCCCATTCAGTTTTCAAACTTGGCCAGAAAACAACATCCCCTGGCAGACTAGGTCCAATGCTTCCTAAACTCATAACACAATGGTTCTCAACTTGTTTCAGGCCACGGACTACCACCTCAATTTAAAAAAAAAATGTGGTGAATCATTTCATCTCTGAATAACGATGTTAGAAGCAATTAAAGACTCGCAACCATTCGTACATTTATTTATTTATTTTTTTTTTATTGCCGACCGGTGTTGCAACACATTACGAAGATGGCTTACTGTTGAAGAGAATTTTTACAGCTGTAGAAGCAATAGAAATGTACAATTTTAAATTATGTACACTTATTTCCATATTGTTAGCAAATACGTCTTGTGGACCACACAAAAAGTCACTATGGAGTTGAGAATCCCTGTCATAAACGGTCTTTTGCGCAGATAGTATTTATTTTCCTCGGCATAGTCAGCCTCGTTTAAGTTTATACATGTAGTTACATTCTGCAGGTTATTGAGAAAAAGTTCAAGCAATATTTTATCATTGACAAAATTACATTTACTATTTCGTATTTTGAAATTTGCTCTATCAGAGATCCACAAAGCCAACTTGTGCCCTATTAAAACCTACGCAGACATCTGCTTACTTTCATTCACATCTCTAATCAGCCTGGATGGCGGATTTTCTGTCGCGAAAGCCTGAATGTGATTCCTCATGACACACTTGTGAAAAGTAGCTACCGAGTCCGGAATGTCGAATCCCTTCTGCTTGTACGGATCACGCCTAGGGGATTATGAGTGAGCGCGCTAGGTAGCTGAGATAGGCTTAGAGATTGTATGTAGTCACAAGGAAGAGGCACGGGAGAGGGATGAAGGCTGATATTTGAACCGGGTGACTGAAATGGAATCAGTGGTTCCTTTGCCTGCCATAGCTGGAACTAGTTTTTTTTCTAACGTACTTAATTCAAATGCCTGTTTCTCTGAAAATTCTGATTTGAACAAACTGCGATTCAGTTTTTTTTTTTCCAATCTCTCTTTTTTTAAGCATGGTGAATTAGATATAGTTTTTAAAGAACGAATAAATTGTCTTTAAATATTGATTAAAACTGTTATGGGACTTACTTATTTCCCTTTAATCAGCCAGGTGTTGCTACCTTGTTTAGAATTATAATAATTATGTGATTATCGTAATATACTTATATTAATTACCCATGAATGCCCTCTAAAAGAGAATTATTTAACATACATGGATTGTCTGTCTGTGTTCATTTACTGGGCTGTTGTGATATAGATGTCCGATATTATTATGATAATGTTTGTGACTGATTATGTATATGCCCGGCACCAGTGGAATAATATACAATGGTAATGGCATTGCCTATATAATGATCTGGACCATGGTGAGTGTTTGTGATGCTGATTCACAAGACAAGAATCACAACAAAAATTGTGTTTGAATAGGTCGGAAAATGGGTTAATCTCTGACCAATAAGGTCTTTTAACAAAGTACATTGGTGTTGCGGTGTAGGCGGCGAAGGGGAACTGTAGTTTGTGGCAAGCACTGATGGAATATCGGACAGGCTGACGTTCAGAAAATGGTAGATGTGATCAGTTTGTAAATGCTTTAGAATATACTTCTGACATTGCTTTATGCTTCAGACTCTTCGGAGATGGAGTAACATAGACAATGACTGCTTTGAAGAGAAAGAAAATATAAGACGAAATAGATGTGTCTGTTAGGATTGAAGACAGACAAACAATAAGCACACAAATGAAAACGCCATGAGAGAAAGCATTTTTGGGAGCACGATCGTGGCAATATGTGGTATGGCGCGGCAGAGTGGAAGGGGAAGGAGAGGGGGGAGGTTTTTTTTTCTTGTTTTGTTTTGTTTTTCTGTTGATTGTTATTGTTGTTGTTGCTATTGTTGTTGTTGTTGTTGCTGTTGTTGTTGTTTTGTTCTTTTTTTTTTTCAACTATAATATTTGCTTATTTTATGAAAGGAAGTCATCACGAAAGAAGAATCTTCTTGCAAGAACAAATCACAGCTTTTCTCAGCTGTATAGCCTTTGTTGCCAAAAGACTCAATTGATGTAAACATTGCAAAGCATTAGAGAATGAAATCAATTAGATAGCTCTCTTTAAGTTAAGTTTTAGACTTTCACAAAAACAACACTCATAAAAAAAAAAAAAAGAATGTTTGCCCTCGTAGAAAAAAAAAAGAAATTTTCTGAAAGAGAAACCTATAGACACCTATACTTTAGTATTCAGATTCTATAACATGAGCACTTAGCTTTATAGAGGATTTTTCTAGGAACAATTTGAGATTTTTATGAAATCTGGGAGATTCATGGCTATAATTCGGTTACATATAAGGGACTTTTAAATGGTAGGCTTTCATTGAAATGGATTTAACCTTATATGGATCTTTCTGCCGCCCACTGGTAAACAGTAACAAATGTACTCAAAAAGGTCAATATTTTGCACGTGCCATTTACAGTACATATTATGTTGTTGTTATATCGGCGTCCACAGTAATGATTTATAAGGTTTTCAACTTTGCTTTCTGCGAAATAATCAAGTGAAATAAACTATGAACATAACATCAAATTTCATGTCTCACTCAAAATGTCTTGGGTATGTAAATACAATTGCTTACTTATACCTGGCTTCACAGAAATACTTTAGTGATTGGGCCGGGAATACAGTTGCCTAGACCAATCATCTACAAATTTGATTTTTACAATGTATTAAGAAAATTGACTCAGACGAAATACTTAAGAAGCTGATACATGGTCATGCATGGGAGAAAAAAAAATGTCTGATCCCTTTGAAGGTGAGATCAAACCATCTCCTGTATGTTCCAATCATAAAATAGGTTCCTTGTCCTCTCTCCAACGCAGCGTGAAACCGGCATGCCAATGATGCATCAAATAAGCCAGCTGCTTTGCTTAACAACATTCAGCATGCATGAAATGAAAAAGGTGAGATGATTTTTTTTCCCGCAGTGAAATCATAGTTGGCTGGTTCAGTTCATAGCTTTATTTAATTCTCATTTCTATTATTGGTGCTGCTGTTCTGTACTACTGTTGTTATTGTCACTGTTTTCATTTTTTTTAAAATTCTGATAAGAGAAAAATTATCCTTCGTGTAGCTTATGCATCTCAAGTTTTTTTGCTTTCGATGATCATTTCGGGCTATACTGGGAGCACAGTAGCCACAATCAGTACGAAAATCACCAAACTTTGTGTGAGACAAGGAATTAAATAACTTTATCGCCCGGCTGTGAAAGTGAAAGACAGTCATAGAAATCCCCAGAAAACTTCCCGGCTCCCAGATTTTTGTTATTGTAATGCACAGCCATTAAAAAATCAACTTGTGGAAATGTGAGATATCTTTTGCGCTTTTTATTACAAAGACAGAGATTCTTTCAAGGCCCTCTGAAAAAAAAAAAAGAATCAAAATTAAGAAACAACATTACTGAAGGAAATAAGATCAAAACGTCCCTACAGCATAATAATGTGGTTCAGCTGAGCTGGAAAACTGGACGATATTCACAGACAATATTCATAAAGGTAAATGTTAACGCCCGGAAAATGGTCATCCGCCTGGATTTACCCCCTAGCTTTCTCCTCACTCACTGTTTTTCTTATTGAGGTACCTTCCTATCACTTTCCGCTAACAGGGCTCCTAAACACATCTGCCTTGTGTGGAATTTCTACGAGAAACGAAACGAGAAATCATTAGACCAGCTTAGCACTAAGAACATTCGGGCTATGGCTGTCTATTCCTTTATCTATCCCTCAGTCCATGCTTCTCCGTTACCATTTCCAAAATTTTTTACCAAAGAAATGCAGCAACATAAAGTGAGTTATAAAAATGCCACAGGCATCTTTCATATTCGTGGCCAGAAACTTTTTTTCTTTTGAAGTCCAGTAAATGCTTTCTTAATGACTCCAGAATCAGTTTGCCAAAATTCTTTCTGAAAGACATAAGACGATGTAACAAAGACGGCTCGAGTTTTCACCTGGCATACTAGTAAGACCTCCCACAGATAGGCATAGAATTGTTCTTTTCAACACTGTTAGTCCACACATGGATAACAGAGCAATATTGTAACATTTAAATTGGAACATACAAATGGCTTCTTTGGTATATATTTTTATTTGCTCCGCAACACAAATTCAGAGTAATTAAACTTTCTTAAGAAGTTACATTAATTCAAAACATTAAAGATTACTTCATAATTCACACATTCGTCACTTTACAGACAGGCGTTACGCATCACCGACATGAAATTGCTATTCTTCATGTTTTCCATTCTCTTTGAATTCAGATAGACATGTTTCTTTTAGTGTGTGTGTTTTCATTTTTCTCTGCTTAAAGAGGCAAAGTTATCTATATACGCGGATATAATACACGCATATTTATACCTCTTTCATTGCCAGTCGTCCTGTTTTCCACTCTGTCTGAATTGAAATAAATATTTTCTGTTCCTTTTTTTTCTGTTGTTACTCGAAGAGCAAAGTTATCGCCAGCCCACCAGCCGCGGGTTTATTGGTCCGTGAGACATGTTTACATTTTTCAGCTTGGCTTTTTTCTCGAGGCACATGGATCCAATTCACAGCAAGTAAAAGCAGGCAATAGATTTTACTCGGGCTCACCTAATCAAATAAGAGTGAAAGAAATTTTCAACCCCCTAATGTCCATGTGTCCCCAACATATTTGTTATATAATAAATAGCGTTGGACTTGTTGAAACATAAGCGTTGAGACGTTAAATCCTTTCCATCCCACCTATATATCTCAGAGTGCTTATGTCATTTGCTCTGTTGTCTTTGGTGTGGCTTTTACTATCGTTGTTGTCGTCATGACGAGGGAGCCAAATTTTCTAATGGTAGAATCAGTGTGTCATATTGATTTAAGCGTAGGTCGGCTCGTCTAAATACGTAGATTTCTCATCTCCATATAAACATCACAGACACATTAATACACAATATACATGAAACCACACACACATACAGACATCAACTGCCCTTGGTCCAAATAAAACAGATATGTCTGAAACACTGAATATTCAAGTATGCAGATCGATTGATATATTCTGTGATGGTCTACAAGAAGAGGACGAAACATTTCCACTGCTCACCACTCCACTAGAGTTTAACCACTGTGCACTTTCACCTGCCTGTCCCTAAGCTGTGCTCCTACAGCGCCTAATTTACAGTGGACTAGAGATGAAACTACGTCTCATTTACAAACTGATCACTTCAGCCGTAAATCTATTTCATCTGCGGAAAGATCGTAAACAAAGGATTTCCATATAATTCGCCGTTCCATAATTCACGGCCTGGATTGCTTGACCCTTCCATGTAACTCTGGATTGATGACTTTTACGTCACTTCTGAAGTAAGACAATGTCTTTCTGGTCCTGGAATCTTTTCGTTGCTTCATTTTATGTACAGAATCAAGAGCTATTGAGTTAGGAAAGCCAAGATTACCGCTACTGCGTGGATGTTTTACCTGATTTGTTTTATTCATTGTAGTACAGCATTAAGAGCTGCGAGTGTTGGGAAATTGAAGACCACAGCGCATGGATTGACACGCTGATGGTTGTTGTATATCTGGAAAGACTTGTCGGAATCTTGAAAAATGACCAAATAAGTCCGGAGATGGGTTAAGAAAGAGCGGCTGGCCAGTCTAGGAAGAAATCGAACTCGGAGTGAATAAGGAATATCTTATCTGGTCCTCACACTGCCCAAACTGGACAGGGAAAGAATGAATGAGTGTTTAGGGTCAGGCAGTACTACACTTGTGTTTATACATGTGTGTGCTCATTATCTGTTCGGGGCCACGAGTTGTTTGTAATCGCAGTAAGCTGGACGAGCGATTTGTGAGAGGGTGGCAGAGCGAGGCGTACGGGGCCGGGTGTATCACAGGAGTCTAGTGTTTCTGACAGGTTCATCAAGCAGCAGTAATGAAGGGACCACCCCAGACATGTGGCTGAGCATCCTGACTGAGCATTGCTGGACTTACAGATCACAACTACTAAATAGGTCATTGATCCCTATCTACCCTTGCCTCGCTCATAAATCTTGTTTGACTCTGTAGTCTCAATGTATAAGCCCATTTCCCCTTTGCCAACTGTCAGAAAAGTAATATCATTCCTATATAGGATAGGAGATTTACAGAGCAAAGTTTAGGCTTCATTATCACCATAACTTAAGCATCATTATCACTACGTTATTAAATGTTCTTCTCGCCGTTGCTGTTATTATTGCAGTTGTTTCACTACTGTCCATTAGGCTGTGGTCTACAAAGCTCCACGCTGTTGTTGTTGCTGCTATTTTTACTATCGTTTTGGTTGTGACAGTTCTTGTTATGATTTTTGTTATTGTCACAGTAAAATGTAACAAGTTATAACAATAACAGTAATAAAGTATACGAGATTGATTATGTACTATGTGTCCATATAATACACATATTATTACAGATACACAAAATAGACAGAGATTTTTATGGAAATAGATATGGGAACATGCTCATGGCCCTTGAAGAAGTATAAAATATTTATTTTTAGATCTATTCGTAGTCAACCATCCCGTATACCTCTCTGTTTTTTCTGCTCCTTCGAGCATTTTGATGCTCAGACTAAGAAATGAAAAAACAACAACAGCAGCAAAAAAAAAGGAAGAAAGAAACAAACAAAGAAACAAAAACAAAAAACAAAGAGAAAGAAAGAAACAGAGAGAGAACGAAGGAAAGGAAGAAAGATAGAAAGAACGATAGGTAGATAGAAAGAAAGAAAGACAAAAAGAAAAAAGAAAGAAAGAAAAAAGAAAGAAAGAATGAAAGAAAAAGAAAGAAAGAAAGAAAAAGGCATCGAAATTGTTATTTTATTGGTGGTGATAATGAAACCTTATTTTTTCGTATTCAGACACTCGTCATGGCCTCAAGAATGCATTTCTATCTTAAATTTTCAATCTTCAAAATATTTGGAAAAACTTCTTTTGTCTGGCCGGAGATCGAGTTTGAGGATGAATGCTCTTGCTAGCCGCTGGCAAATGATGTAAAAATCTGCGTCATTTTCCGGTCCGGAAGGTGCCTCAATTGTCTATTTCTGTGGCACACATACTCTATTCTTTAAAGGGTTGGCTGAGACATGGGAATAAAAAGTGATCTCTGTCTGATAGTCAATATCTTTTTTAATGCTCTTAAATGCAGAAATATTTGACATATCGATAGCCTAATAATATCTATTTTTATCAAAAAGTGGTCGTGACTAACAAAATGTTAATGATATTGAAGGAAAGTCTTCTAGAATATATCTAGCGACAGAAGTGTGAAACATCAATTCGTTCCTAAGGTTCAGTTTATTTATTTAATTATATTCATAATCCGCATGGATATTTCTTGATGTTTTAAAATTATATTTACTTGATAAGTTGTAATTGAAAATGCAGAGACTGTGTCACAAGTCTCTTGATTTTATATACCGTGCATGCAATTTTAAAATTTATGAAACACATTACAGTTCAGGTTCGATGACAGTGGTTATCTATTTCTCAACTCAGGTCTTCAAATGCACATTATGAAAGATGACATCTCAAACTCAAAACTTTATTTGAACTTGTATAGCTCTGATTTTTTTTTTTTTGACACATGAGGATTCCAAAATATATTCTGTTGTTTTTCTGTTGTAAATGTTGTCATCTTTATTTTCCTTCACTTTCTTGGAAGCTGTAAATGTTTAAGGCGTAGTTTCTCCGTATGCTGAGTCTGACAATGAGCTGAGGTGTCCTCAGTCGACCTTTCGCCTTGGAACCAAAGTCGGAGTTGCCCCTTCCATTGCTCTAACAAATTATAGAAAAAAAAGGTGAGAGGGAAAAAATGTCGGACACCACAACAATGCTTGTCTTCCTCACTGATGACTGAAATGTCACACTTGTAAATTTCGAGTCTCTAGAGAGAGGTTAACGTTAGGAAATCATTACTTAGGCTATGAAGCTTGAGCTGTTTCAAAGGAGTCCTGTGACAAATTAAGAATGCAGGATAAAGTGATCGCTTATTGGCTGTGATTAAGAGAAAGTTGGAAAGGAAAAAGGGGCGGAGGGGGCGGGGGGGGGGGGTGAGAGGTGGAGGAAGAATCGAGGAGGAGGAAGGGGGAGGTGTCCTTACTATCACAACTATCCAGGCAATATGTCACACATTCTTCTGTTTCCATATCCATCACACATTAGGAAAACTCGAAAGAAAAATTAAGAAATAGAGTGAGAAAAAAGAAAGACAGAAAGTAAGAGGGAAAGAAGGAAAGAAAGAGAAAAGAAAAAAGGAGAGAAAGAAAGACATAAAAAAATAAGAAAAAGGGAGAACGAAAAAGAGAAAGAGAAGGAAGAACAGAGGAAAATAGAAAAAAGATATATAAAAGAAAACAGAAAGGTTTTGAGAAAGACAGAAGGACAAAAAACAAATAAAAATTTAACCCCAAAAAAAGAAAGAAAAATGAAAGACAGAAAGAAAGAAAAGAAAGAAAGAAAGAAAGAAGAAAGAAAGACAGAGAGAAAGAAAAGATAGAAAAAAAAGAAAAAAGGCCCTCCGGCATTTCACCCGTTGTTGTAAATGAGAAACCTGGTGTAGACAAGTAGTACGGAAGGCGGAAAATAAGCACAAGGGTGGACATGGACGAGCATGGACCGAGACAATAAATATTGACACTGGGATGAGAGAATTGCAGTGCTCTTCTGGTGGGTGGATGGGTGGATGGATGGATGGATGAATGGATGGATGGATGGATGGATGGATGGATGGGTGGGTGGATGGATGGATGGTTGGATGGATAGTTGGATGGATGGATGGTTGGATGGATGGGTGGATGGATGGATGGATGAATGGATAGATGGATGGATATGAAGTAAATAGATCGATAGAGGGAGGGGGGGGTGGAGATTGATGAACGCGCCGGCCAACAGATGGATGGAGAGATCAAGGGAAGGAGGGAAAGAGGCAGGAATGTTGGGAAATAAGGAGGTATGAATAGATGGACAGATAGGTGGACGGATATGTCAAATGAATAGACGAGGGAAGGAGGGCACGATGAATAGATGGATGCTCAGACGGAAGGAAGGATGAATGAATAGATGGATGAATGGACTGTTGGATGAATGGATAGACAGATGGATGGATAAATGGGTGGACTGATGAATGGATGGATGGATGAATAGATGGATGAATAGATAATGGGTGAGCGGTTGTGAATGGATGGATGAATGAGTGGATGGATGAATGGATGGGTAGATAGATGGATGGGTCAGTGGGTGGATGGATGGATGGATGATAGATGGATGGAATGATGATGGATGGATAGGTGGATAGATGGATGGATGGATGGATGGATGAATGGATGATAGATGGACGGATGGATTGGATGGATGGTTAGATGGATGGGTGGATGGATGAATGAATGAACTGATAAATTAATGTGAAAGCACGTGACAAACTGCAAACTGTAGACAGAACGATAAAAACAGTATTATCAGCCTGTTCTCATTGTTTCAAAATTACAAATCCGCTGTTAACAGAAAGCACATAACAAACAAACAAACAAAATTAGACAAACGGGCAGATATGAACGGGGGAAGGCCTCGACAATAAATGTTGACATCGGGGAGTTGGGGATTTGTATTGCTGGACAAGAAGGTATTGGATTTTGCACCGGTCAGCCCAAATTCCCTGTGAGAGAATCCATCGCTAGGAGTGTCAGGGATGGAATGAGATTGGAAAGCACTTTTTAAAGGACAAAATAGGGCGGTTTGGAACTGGAGATTTAGAGAAAGAGAGAGAAAGAGAGGAAGTGAATGAGAGAAAGAGATAGAGAAAAATGGATGAAGAATATTCTATCTGGCTTTGAGATGCTATGAGTGTTAAGAATGGAACGAGGTTGGAAAACAATTTTTAAGAGGAAAATACGGCAGTTTAGAACCAGAGGTTTCGGGAGAGAGAGAGAGAGAAAGAGAGAAGGAGAGATAGAGAAAAAAAACTAGATATTAAATTTGAGAGAGACAGAGAGGTAAGAGAGTGAAAGGGGGAAAGAAAGACAAAGCGTGTTGAGAATGGAAAGAGATGGAAAGAAAATAGGGCGGTTTAAAACTAGAAATCTAGCGAGAAGAAGAAATAAAAGGACAGAGAGAATGGGGAAGGGGGAAGAGGACAGAAGGGAGATGGCGAAAGAATGGTTGAGAAATATTGTTTCTGGATAAAAGAGGAGGAGAAAGGCTTTACAATGGCGGTGAGAAATAAAGTAAGATAAACAGATAAAGAGAAGGAGAAATAAACTGTTTATCGCAGACAGAAAAAGGGAGAGAGAAATTAAGTCAGGTTATGAGGAGGATAATGTTATCTGTAACTGGAAATTGTTATGAAAATATTCATCTCAAAGATGGGAAGAACAGAAACGGTTTCTTGAAATTTGCTTGTTTGAAGTGTGTCAACTGGTTATGTCAGAAAAAAGCCGTCACATATCAACCATCAACCTGGTCTTTCTTTTTGTTTCAAACATACGATATTTTTATGTTAGACGTAGGTGATGTCCGATAGACAGAGCGAAATGCATATATATATATATATCTATATCTATATATCTATATCTATATCTATATCTATATATCTATATATCTATATCTATCTATCTATCTATCTATCTATCTATCTATCTATCTATCTATCTATCTATCTATCT